>RJVU01007007.1:14452323-14540655 GCA_003731715.1 Anabarilius grahami | reverse complement strand
TGTCACCCTGTCACTCAAATCCCACCGCAGAAATAAATAGGGGGCAGGAAGCAGCACCGTATGGTAGATGGCTTGAGGGGTGGGGGAGTGGGGACAACAGCCTTTTTAAAATCATTTTCTCCTCCGTTTCTCAATGAGGGATTTCTGTATAATCTCCCTGAGGTGAGAATCATATTTTAATTAGGTCTACCTCTGGTTAACAGTTCCCCTCCCTGCCTGATCAGTGTACGTGCCCATTGAACATTTGTTTACAGTGACTGTTTTGTCCATGTTCTTTTGATCATTGCAGTTGTAATGTATTGGGAAACTAGAATGCACATCCATCGACTGAAACATACATTAGCCGAGTCCGTCTGTCTGTTTTGCACGTTGTTTTCAACAAACCCTATTATAAATCCGTCGTCAGATTTGGGATGAACCGCGGTGCAAGCGCGTGCCGAACGGGAGGGCTCGCGCTCTTCAGTTACAATGACAGAATATGACAGAGAGTTTGTGTTTTAAAGCGAAATGGACACTGGAATGAATAATTCTCTCTGCCATCTCTGATATAATCATCATGGACTTTAAGATCATCTAACTGCGTGACGTAAAGTACGTTATGACGCAATTTCACATGCTTCCGTAATTTTTTTGCGTTAAATATGTGTTAAAATATTTTAACGTGTTAAGGATTTTGAATTAATCGCATGCGTTAACGTGTTAACGTTGACAGCCCTAATATTATATATATATATATATTTATTTATTTATTTTTTATGCTGATAATTTTCAGCGGCCGAAATTTCAGTGCATCTCTAATTATTATGATAATATATTTCTATAATATTTATCATTATTATTATTGTTGTATAATCATATTAAATGGGTTCCATTAAAAAGTACACTGAGACATTGAGATTGTTTAAACAACAACAACGAAACATATAGAGTCTTCGGTGAATTTTCAGTATCCTCATGCAAAAATTGATTGTAAATCCACATTTTAAAGCTCTAGGGGTCACATCTTTTTCACCTTTTGCATCTCTAATGGTTTTGCATTCCTGACTGATAATAAATTGGCATCATATTTGATTTGAGAACCACAGTATAGATGAAGATTATCAGTGAATAACTTACATTTCTGTTCATCATACAAACCTATTGAATGGCTTCAGAAGACTTATAGTGCATACGTTTTATGGTACTTTTAGTTCTTTTCAGAGGTTGACATCCTTATAAAAAATGTCTTAGGTTATGTATGTAACCCGGTTCCCTGAGAGTGGAACGAGACGATACATCTAGCCATGACGCGACATCAAACCATCATAAAAATACCAGAGTACAGGTTTTGAACAACATGAGGGTGAGGTAAAATCAAATAATATTTTGTATTTTTATTATTAATATTAATATTCTGATACTGCTATTTTTTGGGGTGGAATATTCCTTTCAAAGGCCCTCTATTCAAGGTTTCCTGAAGATATTGGCCAAAGACCATCACGCAAAATCATGCATAACACATCAGACATACTGTAGGTGAGACCCACAAGGCAATGTACCAACAGAAGGTCATGTGTTCATTTGCCGTTGGATTTTCTCTGCAGAACACAGAGCCAGTCACATGCAGTGCTGACATTTCACTTCCTAAATGGTTCCCCTAGAATCCGATGCACGTCTGTGGGGCTGGCAGACACACCCCACACGTGGCGCAGGATCCCAGTGTGAAATCAACACGACGCTGTGATTCACGGAGCATGTTAAAACACTGACGGGAGAAGACTAAGGTATATTTCACAGCTAAAATGTTAACACAAGCTCACAGACACCTCCAGAGGGATATCAGCATGGTAATTCAGCACAAAAGCACTAACAGAGAAAAATTCAGAAAGAGATAGGTGCGAAAAAGTGGTATTATGGAAGCAATGCTATTGTAATAGAGATTAAATTGAACAGAGACAAATTTGCGAGGGCAGCATTTAAAATGGCAGCTGCTGCGAGGATGTTTCTGGTTATGAGAACGACAATATAAATGAATTACAGAAAGAATGTCTAGTACGTCTCCGGCGGAATTTAGTAATGGCTGAGCGAAATTGACGTTAGACTATCCTGCTTAGTCCTTGCATTTTCTTTTGGGTTTCGTTTTCCGTCTTATTGTTTTATGATCCCAGCAGCTGCTGTGCGAGCAGTTTGGCTTGAGCAAAGAAGCTGTTTACGATCAGCACACTGTTGTCTGGGCGGACGTCAAAGTGCAGATTTATTTGGAGACCAAAAGCTCCATTAGTCTGAGTTTTTAATTAGCACGCTTGTGTGAGAGGGTCATTAAGAATGATTTGCTGTTGTGATTGAGAGCTTGCTGATGGGCAAGACACAGACCCTGCTGAGTCTGCTTCTGACCCTAAATGCATAGATCTAGCTGCGGCCAAAACAAAGCAGTGTTGACAAAAATCTCAGTCGGACTTTGCATTGGATCCAGTGATACCCTGTCAAATGAGATGTAACAGAAGTCTAAAGCTCCTACCAGTTTCTGGGTGTTCCATCTCTCCGATGCTGCCATCAGGGGTGGTCCGTTCGTAGTGGTCCTCGGGCAGGGCGAGGGGGCCGATACGGGGTCCTGAAGAGCTCTTGCTGCTGGGGGTCTCGGACTCCTCCAAGCCACTGTCATAGTAACTTTGCTGAGAGGAGTCCTGCTGATCTTGCACGGGATTGGCTGTGGAGAACGTCACTCTGCGATGCGGGAGCTGCAAATGAGAGGAAAAAGGGACCTTCAGTCACACAACAATCTAATTATAACTTTAGGCCCCAAAACTAGGCTAATTGACCACTAAATTTGTAATATCACACTTCAGCAGACGGGCATTTTCAATATGTAATTTCCAGAGGGGCGGCTAATGAGGAAACATTTTGTTCAAATTGAGGGGAAATGGTAAAGAGGGAATCACTTATGAGAGTATCTCTCGGCAGAGGGGGAAAGCAATATAATTCTCCTTTGATATCACTGCCTAGGTGACCACATTGTTTTTCACAAGGCCAATGAGGGCAAACACTCATGCTGAAATACAGAGGCGCAGAGCTCATAAAACAGTGGAAATCACAGAATCCTGCAGAAAAGCCTCCATTCCCTATTCTGTGTGAGCTCAAAGCTCGTCGACTGCAGGGAGGGATCGATAGTGCCAGGCTGCACACACACGTACAAACACACACACAGACTGGCAAACAGAATCATTTTAGAGTAGGAATTAGGGCCATTAAGAGAGCAATTTCAGTTCATAAAAAAAGCCCATTAACACGGCCATTTAAAACATATAGTGAGGCCATTAAGGCTACGTACTTCACCATCCCAAAGTCGCAAGGCTTTCTTTTCCCCCTCTAATTCAGCATGTTTATTTATAAGCTCATTCATCAAGAATTTGTATGCACATTATTTTCTCAACTTCCAAAATTTAATGCACCAAATTGTTTAGAAATGCAGTGCACATACAAATATCGTTAATCTGTACATTTGCGTAGCTAGTCATGCAACGTATTGCTCATTTACATTCATGTTAGGGCTGCGCAGTATATCTGCAGCACAATTCGAAAAATCCAACACCAAGAGAAAAACGACAGCATGCTCTCCAAACAGTGTCACAGATGTTCACTTCAAGTATAGACAGCTTTGTTAATTATAATGTGAACGATTTTGTTTTGACGTGTTGCAATGAGCTGCGTGCATTCAGTGTAACTGTAGATTGTTTATGCAATATTGTCCTGCAATACTGTAACTTGTAGTACTATAGAATTCACGCACACTGTATACATGCATGATATAAATGTATGTGTGTGTGTGTGTGTATAGAGAACAGAATACAATAGAGTAAAACTAATTTTTTAAAACGGATAGTTCCAGCCCTTGATTCTGATTGGTTAAGCCGCGTTCGAAGCCGTTGTAAAATTCCAGAAAACATACAGCTGACCGCATTACATAAGTATCGCTGCGCTACTGAATGGGTATGTTGCTGCGTCAGTCTTAGCAACCACTTTTAGCAATGTAAACATATGTTTGTAGAAGAGTATTGTGAGAGAGATATTGGGTGACTGAGAGTATTACCTGCATTCAAATTTAACATTTTCCTTCAGGTCACTCCTATGTTCATAATAAAAAATCTGTTTGAATGTCCGCTGTGATCTTGTCCTTATAACAGTTAATGGTTTTCCCCGTTGCCTGCTGACACTGACAGCGCTAGTCAAAGCATTTGTCATTTGCGTATTGTGCCGTGTTCACAACAAGTTTCAATATAAAAGTCTTTGTGACTGAGTGCCTCACTCTTAAAGACAATCTTTGCCCCCATCTAATGCCGTAATAATGTAACTTCTGTTGCTGTTCATGGTCAGGGACTATTTTTTTCCAGTGGAAGGAAGCCTTTTAATGATTTTACTTCATGAAAGTTGCATTGATACATATTTTTTTGGTGTTAATATTTGTATTGTGTGGTAACCGTTTTATAAAAGCAATAAGCCCCCTGAAGCCGTGGTTTATAGTGAATTTATAACAGCTAAGGGGGTTTTAACAACGCCCCTTAGCTGTTATAAATTCACTGTAAACCATGGCTTCTTAGGGATTATTGCTTTATTATATCACAATAAAGTGCATGTTGCTGGAAACCCCAAAATGTTTTATATATATTAATTAACCATGTATTAACATTGTAATATATATTTTAATATAAACAGTAAATAGGGGTTGAATTTCCAGCATTATTAACTATATTGTGATATGCTGTATACTGTTGCCATGATATAAAATGACATGTACCGTGAAATAAGATCTTGGTCATTCAGCCCATCCCAAATCTATTCACTTACACACATCCCCTTATTTCTCATACATTCACTTTTACTAAACATTTGTACTTTGTGCTCACTCTTTACTCTCTCATGCTCATATGAGTTGTATGCCTGTTCTTCGTGTGCTCCCTTGTGCCCTGGTATTTACGGTTAGTGAGGCACTGAAGTGCGTAGACGAACATTCTCACTGCAAAGTAATTACATCGACTTCCTTAGCAAACTCAGACATGGACTCGCAGCACGAGTCCCTCTGTTGTCAAAGCTTTCATACAAGGAGTGTGTGCATGTGTGGAAGAGAGAAAGAGATACAAGGGAGAACCACAGGGCTTTTTGTCTTGGGGCAGAAACTTTTTAATGTAGTTCCTTTTTTAATTTTCTTATTAATTTGTAGTCTTTGATGTGCAAGGGACTGCATGCACACCATTCTTTGGGTGGCACACGTTTTAGTCACTGTTTTATCTTTTGTAAAATGTGCTTATCATGCTTTGTAGAAAATGCAAATGGCACTGCTTGATCACTGTAAAGGGATGTAGTGATTACAAGGCCACATGTAGTATGCAAATTGTAGTGTTTGATCTACAGTAAGGGACTTTGAAAAGAAAAATCCTTAAGTGCGGTTTTATTAGGGAAAGCGCATTATTACGGTTATGATATTTTAATTGCTAATATCATTGCCATCCCAGGTACCTTCCTGGAATAATGGCATTCTCAGCGACTAGAATTGTACTTCAGACACGTTGCTATTTAAACCTAAGAGAGGCATTTAGTTATTTAAATATGGATTCTTGCTTAAACTGCTCCTACAGGCATTGCTGGAGAGTCAGCACTTTTATCCCCCCATAGCGCTGGAAGCTGCAGCTCTGCAGATCTTGCAAATGGGATAGAGTCTCAGCACCAAGTCCAGTCTCTCTCTCTCTCTCCCTCCAGGGGGAGCACTGCAGAGCTGGGATGGGGGGGGGGGTTGTAGTGGGGGTCACATCAAAGCAGGACCAAGATAAAGGCTCTCAATGTAAGAGGGCCAGTCTGTAAGAGGGCCAGTCTGCATTCTTGCTGGCTTAGGTTCTGCACTGATGCCTGGAATAAAGTGATCCCTGATTAGAATCGACCTGCATGGATTTTGATGACTGTGAATTGGATAACTGGAGTTTGGTACTTTGGAGAGAGAGGGATCTCATGATAGAGTCTTGGATTGGGAGAAGAGCCGGAGAGAGAATCTTAAGATTTTAGAGGGACCTGGAGTGAACAGAGTCTTGGATTGGAGAGTGCCTTGGACTGGGCAGAGAATTTTGGATGGTTCAGAGAGTCTTGGATTGGAGAGGGTCCTGGATTGGAGAGAGAGAGACTTGTACCAGGGAGAGAGTCTTGCTTTGGAGAGACAGCCTAGACCTAGGCAGGGAGTCTTGGATTGGAGAGAGTGGTTTGGAACAGGCATACAGCCTTCTCTTGGAGACAGAGGCTAGAACTAGGCAGGGAGCATTGGATTGGAGAGGGTCTTGGACTGGAGACTGAGACTTAGATTGTAGAGAGACTTGGACTGGAGAGGGTGAGTGTTAATCTGCTGTCTCCAGGACAGAAATGGAGAACTGTTAAAGGGTTACTGGGATTGGCTGTTAAAATGGGCTTGAAACAAAAGAAAGGGTGAATTACCTTTTGTAAAAATTACTGGACAATGTAGAGAAGATAGACAACGAGGCCCTGAAAGAATCTGAGTAAAACTAAACAGAACATGGACTACGCTGTGAAACCGAACAGTGAAATAAATTAAATGAAATGAGTTTGTTTCACTCAAATAATAATGAAAGTTCATTGTACTTAATAGAAAAAAATGTTCTGTGTTCTGTTATGTGAGTTTAATAAGGTTACCACTGTGATGAAGAGTAGAGCCTGTGGTTAGGTTGAAGACTGAAAACTTTTAAGACCGTGTGTTGTTTGATTATATACATGCAAGTATATAATGACAGTCTCTTTGATAGTTATAATAGCATGTGTTATTTGCTACCTAACATTTAACCAAGATCTGAATGTGATGTTTATGTAAATGAACTGAATGCAATTAACATTATGATGAGTGGGGCGAGGCAGAGAACTGTGGGAGCGAAGAGATGCCGGTGACGTGATTGTTAATGAGTGACACCTGTGCACCACACTGGCCTTGCTCCGCTTACACAGCTCTCGGCCCCGCCAGACTTGTCACAAAAATGTTAAGTTCTACTAACTTAAAAAAATGAGTTAGTTTACTTAAATGTTTTGAGGTAATACGTTTCCTCAAATGTTTTGAGTATTCTGAACTTATTGAGTTTTACAGTGCTCCTGTTCTGTCTTCATTGCTTTGTACCAATGTTAGTTTTTGCTTAGTCTTATGTAACTTTATTACTTTGAGTCTGATGAACAAATCATTTAAGGCAATCGGTTTCCTCAAACCATTTAACCCTTTCACACGTAAGTTTAAAATATTCTGGCTGAGCCCCCAGCGTGAGTATTTCAAGGTGACTGTTATTTAGAACGTATCGCTTTATTGTTTCCATGGTGACGTGTCATTGCTTGTTACGTGACACACCGCAGCCACAATAGCGCTGTATGACTGATGATCTGCTTTTATATAATTTTGTTACCTTAATTCAAACTGAATGAGTGGCATAAACTTAACATCTTTAAGTTGAGTTTACTCTAATGATTGACTAAACGAACACTAAAATATAAGTAAATTTAACTTAATGTATATGAGTTTACCGTACTCATTATTATTGGTTTTAAAACTTAAATGGTTTAAGGAAATCGGTTTCTTCAAATGGTTTGAGTTACCGCAACTTATCGGATCAGTGTAATAAAAACATGCAAAACTGAATATGCAAGAGCACTTCACTTGACAGAAATAATTACCCACAGATATGGCATCAAGATGAAGTCCCATGAACAGAGACAGGGGGGAGAGGTGGGATTTCGTTTGCGGGGCTTGGGTGTTGTGCCTCTGAGCAGATAATGGAGTGCTGTTCTATTCATCATGCATAAGGTGTGGTTTGAGGTGAAATACTCCACAAATGGATAGCCGATACACGGGGTGGTTTAAGCTGCAGGCAGGGCGGCGAGGCTGAGCTTTTCCTACCAGTGATTCATTCAGCCCATTACTCCTGCATGCTGTCATACCAAATGGCGTGAACTATGAGATTTGTCATTAGAAGTGGCAGCTCGATCCCCTGTACTCTGCGTACGGCCAATGCAGGCTTTTACTGTGTCAGTGCTGCTGCAGCCTCAAACCCTGTACCAGTTTTAAACATTCTGCTTTAGGAGTGCGGCTTTCTAGGCAGGGAGGGAGATCTATCGAGGGAGAAGCTCTCATGCATTCTCTCATACACAGAGGGGTTTGTATCTACCGAGCTTTGCTGGTGCAATTAGCCACTAGCGAATGCTAAACAGGTCTGACAATAGCTTTCTCCTGCCTTCTCTCATTTCAATCACCTGCTCTTCTTCTTTTTCTTGTTTCATGTCTTCACTTTCTCCTCTTTTTCGTGACCACCCCCTCCATTCTGTTTCTTTCTCCAAACACATCCCCAGAGTGCCTCCTCCCCAACTCCCCATTTCTCCCTCCCTGTGTCTCTTTGATAAGTCTGGACTCTTTGAAGACCCTAGTGTCACACTTCTTGCCTCCAAGCTATTGCACCTACAAAAAAAGAAGAAACTCAACTCTAAAGGATGGAAGAGGAAAGAGCCGAGGAGGTGAGAGTCGAATGGAAAATAAGAACGGATCCGTATATGCCTAACACCCCCCACCCCCCCAGCTCTCTGTGATTTTATGCTGGCTGCATCTCTTCCGAGGTGCACTCCTTCATTGTCATGTTTGTTTGCGCAGCTCATTTTTCCTCTGCTCTACATGCCTTCTGAAGCAGCGGCTCATTGATCCTCGCACACGCCTGCAGCCCTGCAGCCTGAACGCTCGCTCAGATCCCCTTTGACTAACGCACGGCGGCAAGAGTTCACCCACCGACTTTAACCAAGCGAGAGCACAGAGGTTCACACTACATCTCCTACTCAGTGTGGGTGCACAAGGGCAGGAAAGATCTCTAAATTAACCATAGGACAGCAGCTGAGAAAACAACCTTCAATATCTACAACATAATATATCACAGCAGACAACACAACAGACCTTTCCAGACACATCATTGAAAAGTCTATACAAGTAGTTGGTTTTAATGCCTGAAAAAAAGTAAAAAAGAGAAGCAAAAAGTCAAATAAAAACAGACATACTTCACTTCAGTGGTCTAGGGCAAAAGTTTTAACCTGTTAGCGTTCCACTGTACCGTCCACGGCACACATACCTTTCAAAAGAGACCAAAACCATGCAAATACTCCAAATGGTTCAAGAACAGCATGCAATTGACTTTGGGTGTGCCATTTTTGGGCATTTAGGCAAATTTTACAGGAATGCTAAGGGGCTAAACCAGGGACCACTATTCTACTGAATAATAGAAAAAATATTCAGCAGACAATATATATTCCTCGTGGTTGCTGGATAACAGGTGAGCCAGGAGATAACGCAATGGTATACATAAACCTCTAAAATCACTACACAATATAATGAGTTTGTAAAGTGAAATAGTGTAAACTCTATGAATGAAATGAGCGCAAATCAAATAGCCACGTTGCCGTCTCTATGTGTCTTACAGAAATTAGAGCTTGGCAAGAGTAATATAAACTAAAATACTACATCTTACACATTTCTACTATTTGATATGTCTATTTAAATGATTTAAACCTTGAACGATATGATAGACGAATGAATGAAATAAGCACAGCATGATCACAAATCAAAAAGCCGCATTGCTAACTCTGTGCATCTCTCAGAAACCAGCTCACTGTCAAGAGTAATATCAAGATACTGAATCATACACATTTTCTTTCAACTTCCATGTTCTTAGCTGTTTTTCTATAGAGTTTGACTCCTCTTGAATTTGTGAATAACTCTGTCCACAAAGTTGCTCTGGAAAAAACATAAATAAATAAAGTTTTTGTTTTCTTTTATTTAACATCTAGTATTATTGTTTTAATTAGAACATATTTAAATATGAATTTATTTATTGGGATTGGGAAAGGTCCCAGGGAACTCGGGTTGCCTGAAGCACGACTGCACTACATCTCGAAGCACAATGAGGCTATCAGCTCTGACAATTAGAAGATATTTAAATAAGTGTTATAATTATAATAAAAAATAATTATTCTAAGTTAGGTAAGGCATATTTGTTAAATGATAACTACGAAGGGAACAGAATTACATTTAAAAAGGTCTTCAAGTTAAAACCATGCCCACTCACAGTTTTATCTGAATACTGATAGTAATAATTTTGACATTGTTACAGATACAGCACACCCCTAATATACAGTATTAGGAATAATACATATAGATTTGGAATAACATGAGAGTTAGTAAATGATATGCAGAATTTTCATTTTTGTGTAAACTACAAACTATTTACCTGAATTGTGAGTGGTTAAGACCCCAATTTTTATGTTGAAATAAAAAAAATTCAACATAAAAAGTGGGGTCTTAACCACTCACAATTCAGGTAAAGAGTTAGTTTGTAGTTTACACAAAAATGAAAATTCTGCATATCATTTACTCACTCTCATGTTATTCCAAATCTATATGTATTCTGCAGAACACAAAAGAAGATATTTTGAAGAATGTCCAGGTAAATGTGCTGAAATAGCATGAATGAACGATGTGTCTAGCCTTATTCACAAAACTTAGCGCTATTTGCCTCCTGCAATGAACTGCGCAATTACCGCCCACAGAAAGGCAGGTAGGAAACATAATTTTATGACAAAGAGATGTTTGTGCACATTTTCTATTGATCATGGCAGCAGTTATTAATCAAATGATGACGATCATATTACAAAGAGAAGGACGCCTGTATGATTTACATAATTCTTTAATGAATTGACCACAAAAAAAAAAAAAAAAGGGACAGCATGGCCAATTAAATGGCGCTAAAAACAAGCACAATGCATTCTTAGGGAATTTTCCTGGTGTTCATTTTTTTTTTCTTTCTTTTGATTACATAAATACCAATTACAACATGACGATTAAACTATTTTAATATAAAAATACTGTTGTTAAAAATATGACTTGAAAAAAAATTGCAAGATATTAATGGACTAGAAATGTTTTTGAAGAACAATTTTAGAAAGAAAATAGTTTTTAAAGGATATTTATGTCAAAAAGCAAAAAGCTATAAAACATTAAATAATGTAGTAATGTCTTAGTTAAAGGGTTAGTTCACCCAAAAATGAAATTCTGTCATTAATTACTCACCCCCATGTCATTCAAAACCCGTAAGACCTTTGTTCATCTTCGGAACACAAATTAAGATATTTTTGATGAAATCCGTGAGCTTTCTGGCCTCTGATAGACTGCAACGTTATTACCACTTTCAAGGCCCAGAAAGGTAGTAAAGACATCGTTAAAATAGTCCACGCAGGTGACGTAGTAAACACAGTGCAGCACTTCCGGTTGTCGCTTTATAACATTAAGGTTGAACCACTGTAGTCACATGGACTATTTTAACAATGTCTTTGCTCCCTTTCTGGGCCTTGAAAGTGGGAATAACATTGCCATCTATATCAGAGGTTCATCAAAAAAAATCTTAATTTGTGTTCCGAAGATGAAGGAAGGTCTTATGGGTTTGGAACAACATGATGGTGAGAAATTAATGACAGAATTTTCATTTTTGGATGAACTAACCCTTTAAATTGTCCTAAAATGAATGCATTTATATTGGGGGGCCCTAAGATGAAAGAGTCTGTGTGAGGGATTTGCAAAGTTTAAAAGCACTGGTCTAGACCATCTTTGGCATTCACTTGACTGTCACAATGGCTGTCATTGTTGACCTTGCTGTGAACCCATAACCTTTCAAACTCTTCGGCCTCCTGTCTATCAGAGAGACGAGATGCGAAACAAACACTCTAATCTACACTTCTTATAACACCTCTCCATCTCACCTTTACTTTCTTCACACCATCTAAATTTTAACCTTTCTCTACTCCCAGTTCCTTCACACCCTCTATATTTTACCTATCTCTCCTCCCTTTTCTCACCTGGCATCTGTCACTCCCTCTCTGCCTCCCTCACAATCTCTCCATCTCTCCCCCGCCCCACCTCTCTGGAACTGTAGGCCGCCATTGGGATTTGGAGGAAATTGAATTGAATTATGAAGGAATTTCTCTGCAGTTCGATTGGCATCATTTCCCCCTCACAATAGAACATCATTCTCATATCTCTTCGTGTGAGAGAATGAAAATAGGCCCAGGCACCATTCTCTCTCTCATCCTTTTAAATTGAATTTTTCATATCAGAGGGCACCCGAGACATCTGCCGATTCTTTTAAGGCTGGGGAGAAAAACCTATTTCATAACATATGAGAGGTATATACCTGCAATTTTCAATGTGAAAAATATGACTTCCTGTGAGAAGAGTACGGATCCTTCACAGCATAACATAAAATAATAACACAGGTCTCTTTTACAACATTAGAAGGTGGAGCTGTGTCAGTGGCGCATAAGTGTCAAGTTTTCTGAATATTACCATTTAATCCAGGTGTATTTCAGCAGAAAGTCTTCATACAAAGGGATGCACTGGTCGGCCCCAATGCAAGTGTTTGCATTTAGAGGTAGGCAAACACTTGGGCTCTGTGTCCTAAATTGCATTTCATTTGTGCTGTGTTCTGAAAGTCCTTGTTTTGAAAATATTGAGTGACAGTGGGAGAGGCAGTCAGAATATTAAGCTGTGACGTGGAGGTGGAAGGGAAAGGAGAGAGGCACACACACAAAAAAAAAAGAAAAAAAAAAAAGGGAAAGAAAAGCACTTGAGAAATTAATCCTCAGTATCCACTCCCAAGTGGACACCTTTTTCCTTCTTAAACCTCCATTTCAGAGTTAATATCTCAGTCCCTAAAGCTCCTGGCTGGAAGGCATGCATGGAGCTCAGCCTCAAATTGCTTTAAGGACCTGATATATAATGGGATTGTGGGGAGAGATGACAAAGCTCTCAAGCGTGCGCTAGACTTTAGGAGCTCCCTCCGGAATTGTTTTTTGCATCACTATTAATAGACTATGATGGA
Organism: Anabarilius grahami; assembly: GCA_003731715.1. Lineage (NCBI taxonomy): Eukaryota > Metazoa > Chordata > Actinopteri > Cypriniformes > Xenocyprididae > Anabarilius > Anabarilius grahami. The sequence continues at coordinate 14,527,741 of RJVU01007007.1, read as the reverse complement.
ATAGCTTGGAAGATAGTTCACAGTTAAAAATTATACTACTAAAGACAGTTACTGTATTACAGTGGTCTCGAGGTGTGGGACGAATATTGTAGAAGTTCTGTAAAAGTGGTGTGGGAGACTGCCCTAGTTCTCAAATCCCTTACATTTTTACACATTTAAATCTGTCGCATTGACGATACACATGAGAACCAATGAATCTTCTCGTTCTATGGTGTTGCAATGCTTATGTAAACAAAGACGTTCTAGCATGTGTCATTAATTCTATAAAGACTACTGTACTATATTTGATATCAAAATTTCTAAAGCCTCTAAATTATCAACTTGATCAAAACTTTGCTGAAAAACCTGTTGTACACAATGTACTACATGTCTCGAAAGTTTTTTTTATCATTCATTATTATCAGTCTAAAAATGTCCACCTTCAGGTCGTGTACATGTTTCTTTTTTGCTGTTAAGTCTTTAATGATTTTTTATAAAGTAAGCTTTTGAATGATTTTTATGTTCTTAGTGATATATTAATATAAAAACACTTACTGGACTGCATCAACTAAGATTTGATTATCCATATAGTACATCAATTTTTTAAAAGTCCTGTTAAAATGTGAGTATCAAATATGATACATCAGGCATTTGAGGAATGTTTATTTGTACTGGTTATCTCTCAGTCATCATTGTATTGCATTATATTTTTGCCCCATAATAAAAACTACAGAGCTTTGATCATAAAATTGCTTATTTGTGTACAGTATATGCTTCTGAATATATACATTGTCTAAAGGTTCAATAAACTGTTCCATTAAAAAAAAAAAGAAGATTTTTCTGAGTATTATTTGCCAGGTTTTACATGGTTAACATGGCAGATTTAGATGGTGGAAAGTAAGATTGGCAGTAAAATAATGATTTAAATTCTGGTATATTCCTCACACAAATCAATCGTATGTCTTAAAATATACTGACTCTGAATATATGGATGAATATATTACCTATTAGGGCTGCACGATTATGACAACAAATCATAATTGTCAATTATTCCCTTGAACCTGTAATTGCGATTATGAATTACAATTATCACAATTACATTGAATGTTTTGAATAGCTTTATACCATTGTCTGAAGCAACTGCATGCCATATTTTTATGTAAAAAAATAAAAAATAAAAAATAAAAAAATTCCTGAATTGTTTTATTGCTTTTCTATAGAATTAAGCCTCAAATGTCAACTATACATTGGTTTGGTTTCTTCTTTAAATAAAAAAAGTAAACATTCACATGTAATAATAATAGGGCCTATGCACCATGTTGTTCTAGGAACTTAGTTATAGGAACAAGGCACAAGGGTGGTTCCCTGAGAACTAATGTTCCTCTAGGGCCATTTTTCTGGTTGCATTTGCACCACCAGTAGGAACTCTGATGTGACGTAAACTGCGCTTGTTGTTGTGACTTTTATTTTGACAGCACTGAGAACAGCTCAGCCAGAGCCTGAGCACGTAGTACTTGCATTCTCCATCTTCATTAGTTTACAGTCTGTTTAACAGTCCTGTCTACGTTGTTAGCTAGAACTGTTATACAAAGAAAGTGGACAGTATATGAAAAAGTATTAGCTTTTGCCGTGTGGTTGATGCTCAGTGTCACTAGCTGAGCAGAAATACATAATCATGTTTCACTTGGTCCGCTCAAAGTCGTGCTGGATTTTCTTCTTAGCGTAAGATTGAGAGGTCCATCTATCACTGTTTTCCATGTTTGCAGATTTAGTTCAGGGAGTAAATATATAGGCTGTGTACATGGCTTTTTAAAAATGGTGGATACTGGTGTTACGCATCCGTTCGACCAATCAGCGTATACTTCAGTCACTGGTAGTTCCTCTTGTGCTGGGTTATACCTTTTAAACTCTGAAGTAGTCATGATTCCCCTCTCACAACGTAACATGCTATAAACACACCTCTTAAGCATGCAGAATAATGTAAGTGGATATTTATTGATGTAATCGCGCCTTTGAACGATTACGAAATCGTGGCATCCATAATCGTAATCGCGATTAGAAATTCGATTAATTGTGTAGCCCTAGTACCTATAATCCATATATAACCTATTTTGTATTTTTTTTTTTTTTTTTTCAAAACTAGAGGCCTAGTGACAGTTTAGACATTTTTCAACAAAACGGTGAAAAACTGAAAGAAAATATTCAATTTTCACAAATTACATTTTTTTTCAAAGCTGAAAATAAATGCAGTGTAACAATATTTTTCCCCACAGTAGTTTGTAAATATATTATTTAAACATAACTTGTCTCCTTTATGCTAAATTGCTTGTTTGTTCTCATTTGTAAGTTTTTCTGGATAAAATATTTCAGTAATTAAGCTAAGAAAACATTATGTAAATGACATGACCTTTTCTTGTTTTAAAGGGGGTGTTAAGATTGGACTGGTGGATGAAGGCCAGCAGTGATGAGGGAAACCGCTGAGCAAGGTTTGAGGGTGATTTATTTGTACCACACAGTGAAAGTACCACAATAAATGTGCAATAAAAAATAAAATAAACAAAACAAAAAAACTGTACACTATTTACAATATATAGCAAGATCCGCTAAATCCAAAGATCTGATCTGTGTATACAGCAAGCTAAAGCACCACATACTACAAACAGCACTTCCCACTACTACCACACTGTACTGTTTCTGGAGCCATTTTATAGGCTTGACTCTTCCCCTGGACTGTACCATTCTAAAATAAGTGTTCTTCCCATACCCACCCTAGTGAAAAAAATAAATAAATAAGAAATACTATTGAAATACGTTTATTTTGTGCTAAGTATACTACCAATACATTTACACATTTATGTGCTAAATAAAAACACCCTGCAATTGTACTTTTGGTATACTAAACTGGTATACTTAAAGTCTGCTAAATTGGAACTAATTTTGTACTTAATGCACTTTAATTGTGCGGAAGTAGTGCTGAGGTCCAACTTTAGATATACTTAAGAATATTTGATTGTGCTAAAACGGATTTATTGCAACACTCTTAAAAAATAACTGTAAAAAAGCTAAACAAATTTACACAGTAAAACAGTGTTTTCCATTAACAGTAATATACCATAAAACAATGCATTATGGGTAATATTTGTCATTTTCAAGAAAGTAGCCTATACAAACACAAATATTATCCAGAAATATACCATAAAAACAATGCATTCTGGGTAATATTTGTCATTTTCGAGAAAGTAGCCTATACAAAAAGACAAATATTATCCAGAATGCATTTTTTTTTTTTACGATATATTACTGTTTCAATGGAAAACGTCTCGGGTTACAGATGTAACCCTGGTTCCCTGAGTAGGGAACGAGACGCTGCGTAGAGACGCATTGGGAACCTTCTGCGTGATGTCGTCACTGAAGCACTCCTGTATCTAACCAATCGCGTAGCGAGACATCAGAGACGGGTGACGTCACGGACCAGGAACTATAAAGCATACCCGGATGCAGAGCACGCCAGCTTCTGGAATAAGTCTGAAGCAAGCACTCGCAAGTATGCAGGGGGTACGGCGAGAGACGCAGCGTCTCGTTCCCTACTCAGGGAACCAGGGTTACATCTGTAACCCGAGACGTTCCCTTTCGTGGGAACTGTCGACGCTGCGTAGAGACGCATTGGGAACGCAATCCCAACTATGCCGTAGCTTCAAGTACTTGTTGAAGTTATCTTGACAGGACGGAAGACCCCAGAGTGGAGCCCACATCAAGGTTATAAAACCTCAGAAACGTGTGTTGGCATGACCAACCCGCCGCATCACATATCTCACTGATGGACACTCCCGCCATCAGAGCTGTGGATGCCGCCATACCCCTGGTAGAGTGGGCACGGACATTCAAAGGAGAAGGCTGTCCGGCCGCCTCATAGGCTAGTGAGATGGCCTCGACCACCCACTTGCTCATCCTCTGCTTAGACGCTGGGCCCCCTTTTTTAGGGGACCCATAACAGACAAACAGTTGATCTGTCTTACGCCACAGGGCAGCTCTGTGAACATAAGCGTCCAATGCCCTTACCGGGCAAAGCAGATTTAGTTTTTCCTGATCCGAAGATTCAAACGGAGGAGGATTAAAGGCCTGGAGCACAATGGGACCTGGGACACTGGTAGGGACCTTTGGCACATAGCCCGGTCTCGGATATAGGAATGCTTTCACCATTCCTAGAGCAAATTCAAGGTATGAAGGGGCAACAGAAAGTGCTTGTAAATCTCCTATCCTCTTCAGAGAAGTGATAGCTAACAATAAAATGGTTTTTAGAGTGAGGAACCTCTCAGGAACCTCCTCTAGTGGTTCGAAGGGTGCCTCAGCCAGCCCTCGTAATACCACCGCCAGGTCCCAGGCCGGGACCCTTGTGCGCACTGGAGGCCTCAACCTCAGCGTGCCACGGAGGAAGCGTGTAACAAGGGGGTCTCGTCCTACCGAGGAATTCCCCTCAAGAGGAGCATGATAGGCCGATATGGCCGCCACATAAACCTTCAAGGTTGAGTGAGACAAACCCTCCGAGAATTTTTCTTGGAGGAAGCCTAGCACGGAGCTAGTGGAAGACTGGACAGGGTCCATATTATTTCGTCTACACCAAGTAGCAAATAAATTCCATTTATAGGAATACAGCTTCCTCGTGGCGGGAGCTCTGGAATTGAGAATGGTCTCCACAACCTCAGTCGAGAGACCGGCGTCTATGAACCTGACCCCCTCAGAGGCCAGGCCCATAGCTTCAATGTTTCTGGGCGGGGATGTAGAATCGCACCGCCCGCTTGCGACAGGAGGTCCTGTCTGAGAGGAAGCTCCATCGGGGAGCCGTCTAGTAGGGACACTAAGTCCGAAAACCATATCCTGGTTGGCCAGAAAGGGGCTACCAGTATTAGGCTGGCCCCCTCCTGGCGTACTTTTTCCAGAACTCCCAGGAGCAGAGCGAACGGGGGAAAAGCGTACAGACGTAGCCTCGGCCACGTCTGTACCATCGCATCCAGACCCAGAGGTGCTGGATGCGACAGGGAGTACCAGCGCGGGCACTGGGTTGACTCTCCCGAAGCAAACAGGTCGACCTCTGCTCGACCGAAGTTTTTCCAAAGGAGCTCCACCACCTCTGGGTGGAGTCTCCACTCCCCGGGCCTCGGCCCCTGCCTCGACAGGGCGTCTGCTCCCACATTTTGATGCCCTGGGATATAAGTTGCCCTCAGTGAGAGCAACTTCCCCTGGGACCATAGGAGGATCTGACGGGCCAAATAATATAGTTGGCGAGACCGCAGACCCCCCTGATGGTTTATATATGCGACCACTGCTGTGTTGTCCGTGCGGACCAACACATGATGGCCCCTCAGGTCTGGGAGAAAGTGTCTTAATGCTAAGAACACCGCCATCATCTCCAGCCGATTTATGTGCCAGGAGCGCTGATGGTCCTCCCATAAACCCTGAGCTGGGCGACCACTCATGATCGCCCCCCAGCCCGTGAGGGAAGCATCTGTCGTAAGCATTACGCGACGACCAGAAGTCCCCAACACGGGTCCCTGGGACAGGAACCAGGGATCTTTCCACATGACCAGAGCACGAAGGCATCGCCGCGTGACTTTGATCATGCGAAAAGGATTTCCCCTCGGAGAAAACCCCCTGGTCCTGAGCCACCACTGTAAGGGTCTCATGTGCAGAAGGCCAAAAGGTATAATGTTGGACGCAGCTGCCATCAGACCCAGCAGTCTCTGAAACTGCTTTACAGTGAGTGACCGGCCTAACTTCACCCCTTTCACGGCCCCGAGAATGGAACTCACACGAGCAGGAGACAGATGTGCCTGCAACGTGGTGGAGTCCCAGACTACACCTAAATAATTGGTGGTCTGAGCCGGAACCAGCACACTCTTTTTGGCATTGAGCCTCAACCCAAGCCTTTTCATGTGAGACAGAACAACATCTCGATGTTGAACTGCTACCTGCTCTGATCGAGCTAAAATCAACCAATCGTCGATGTAATTTAGTATGCGGATGCCCTGGAGTCTCAACGGAGCCAGAGCTGCATCCACACACTTCGTGAATGTGCGGGGTGACAATGATAGGCCGAACGGAAGAACCCTGTACTGGTAGGCTTCGCCCCCGAAAGCAAACCTGAGGAACTTCCTGTGTGAAGGATGGATGGACACATGAAAGTATGCATCTTTCATGTCTATCGCCACAAACCAGTCCTCGGACCTGATCTGTGGGATAATTTGTTTGAGTGTAAGCATCTTGAACTTGAGGTTTTGTATTGAGCGATTTAGCACACGTAAATCTATGATAGGACGAAGTCCCCCATCCTTCTTTGGAACAATGAAGTAACGGCTGTAAAAACCTGACAGCTTGCTGGGAGGAGGAACCCTTTCTATAGCTCCTTTTTGCAAGAGTGTCATAACCTCTTGTTCCATCACCAGAGACTGCTCCGGGGTTACAACTGTGGGAAGAACCCCGTTGAATCTGGGCGGGCGAGACCCGAACTGAATTCTGTAGCCCTTTTCTATGGTGAGCAGCACCCATTTCGATATGTTCGGTAGAATTTCCCATTCCGCCATAAAATCTACTAAGGGAACCAGTCTCTCGAGACTGGTCTCTGGTGTTTTTTGAGCACTTGACTCGATACTCTGACGCGGCGCACCGGCGGAGAATAAACGAATCAAGTGGCCGGCCCTCCTCAGAGGGTCGGCGGGGACCGCTGTGCCCTGACCCACACTGGGTGGCAGGGTTAACAGACCGGCCCCCTGAGGGCGCCGAAGGGGAGCGGAGAATAGATGTATTTTTCCCCGACTTCCTTCGGAGGGGACCACCCTCACCGGATCCTGACCCACAGATGTCAGGACCGCTTTGAGGCCTTCCGTGCGATAATGACGGCCTGCAGGTCCGTCTTACCCTTGGAAGGCTTCTGTTGAGCGGGCCGACCCGATCCCCAGGCTTTCTGCAGGGGAGCTCGGGCAGCCACGCTCACTTTCTGTTGCGCTCTGTGGTGCGCCGAGGAGCTCGTTGACGGCCGAGGCTGCTCCCGCTCAGCAGCCTCGGGGGGATTTTTTGACCGGCGGGGGAGGAATCTCTGAAACGCCGCTGCCTGTTTTTTAGCCTCCTGGAACCTCTCGACGACTGTTGTAACAGCGTCGCCGAAGAGGCCCGCAGGAGACAGCGGCGCGTCCATCAGGGCAGCTTTGTCTCTGTCCCTGATGTCCGAGAGATTCAGCCACAAGTGCCTCTCCGTGGCCACCAAAGCTGCCATAGACCGCCCGATTTCTTTGGCGGTCTCTTTGGTGGCCCGGAGAGCCAGGTCAGTTGCCATCCTGATTTCCTGGATGCACTCGAATGTGGCCTCCCCGCTATCATCAATATCCCCCAGCAGGTCTGCTTGATATGCTTGAAGCAGCGACATGGTATGTAGACATGCCGCCGCCTGACCTGCTGCCGCATAAGCTTTGCCCACCAAGTTCGATGTTGTTTTTAATGGCTTGGTGGGCAACGTCGGGGCCTTAAGTGACGATGCTGACGCGGGAGAGAGATAGCCCGCGAGCGTCTCTTCTACCCGCGGCATCGCCGCATATCCGTGCTGCCTCAGCCCCATGATGTTACTATACACAGAAGTTTGGGGACTGAAGACACGGTGCTGCACTGGCCTTCTCCACGATCTCGACACCTCGGTGTGGAGATCGGGAAAGAAAGGCAGACCCCGACGCTGGGGTAGTGACCGAGCGGGCAGGAAGCGCTCATCCAGCTTACTCTTTGGTCTTGCTTCTGCCCGCTCTGCTGGCCAATCAATTTGTAATTTGGCCGCAGCCCTGGTCACTACCTCCAGGAGCTCCTCATATGCTGGGGAAGAGGATGGCGAGTCCTCATCCCCCGCTCCGACGCTCACCACATCAACCTCCTCGGAGGAAGAGAGGTGAAGCGCCGGTGTCTCCCTCTGGGGGGAAGAAACCGCAAAGCGTGCTTCCACCACTTGAGAAGAGACACTGGGGCTGGCAGGTAAAGGGCGAGATAAGGCTGGGCCCGTCTCAACCCCCTCTGCCAGCTCCATTTGCGAACCCCACGAATGAAGCCGCCGCTGTGCCTCGGCAACAGCGGGACCCGATCCGCGGGGAACGCCGACCGAAGCACCCTCTTTGTTAAAGAGTGCCCGGCGTGATCTGAGGACTCTGAGGGTGAGCTTTTCACAATGTACACAGACAGCTCCCTCAAGAGCTGCCTGTGCATGCTCAACCCCCAGACAGACGACACACATTTCGTGTGTATCCCCTTCAGGAATAAACCTGGTGAAGGGATGAACACACTGTTTAAATCGCCTTTCCTCCGCCATTTTAACGATCTTTTGTCTTATATATATATTGTGTGTGTTTGTGTACTAAAACTCTTGTCCTCAGACGAAGAGATTTTGCTGCAATATGCGAGACAAACAACAGTAAATAAGACAGACTAGATAACATGGAGCGCTTGCTGAAGACAACAGAAGCTGGCGTGCTCTGCATCCGGGTATGCTTTATAGTTCCTGGTCCGTGACGTCCCCCGTCTCTGACGTCTCGCTACGCGATTGGTTAGATACAGGAGTGCTTCAGTGACGACATCACGCAGAAGGTTCCCAATGCGTCTCTACGCAGCGTCGACAGTTCCCACGAAAGGGAACTGTATTTTACATTTTTTACAGCTATCTTTTAAAGTGAAGTATACTTTAGGTACACTTTAAATATCTTGCATTTAAAGACTGATATTATACAGTAAGATAACATCAGTAAGTCTAAATAAATATGTTAATGATTTGAAGTATATATAATATGTTTTTTTTTTTAAACAGATACAGCAGATGGAACCTCCAGGCATGTCATCACATGCAACATGAATGCTCAGATGGCACGAATACACTGTATAAATGAGCCATGTTTTTAACTGCACAAGTTTGGTAAATGACTCGTAACATTTGTAACATTTATGGCACTGTTCTTAACATGTTCTTGATATGGACCAGGTGAACATGGTGATGTATTTTCTGTCTGTTTATTTTCGCAGTTTTTTGGTTTCCCTGTTCTGCCAGCCTGTGTTCCCTAGTTCTTTCAGTTCATTGTCCGGTATCATCTATGTTTTATGGTTGTGTTCTCCTGAGTATTCTCTGTGGATATATTATAGTTTATTTCACCGAATCTCCTGCGTCATGCACTTCCTTGCAGCCTTACGAGACAGGTGGTGTGATTATTTCTATTAATAATGAAAAGACAAACAATATCTAGTTTTGATACAATATCTGATATATGTTACAGCTGCTGACTCATACATATACTTCATATATAGGACATAATACACAATAACACTCTGGAAAATTAAACACACAATACACATGATTGTGTACAGACCGTGTTAACATGGCATCTGTGTATGTGCATGTGCAATGTGTGTGTGTGTGTATTCAGTCCATGCGTAGTCACAGACTGACACCGTGATAGGGGTTGGACCAAAATTGAGCACCACTACTATAGATAGACTTTTTATCTGTACTTCCTCTACATTCTTACTTAAAAGAAATGACTAACCACACTCTGAATTTCCTCAACATATAAAATAAGAGAGACTATATTAAAGAATAATGTTTAATTAGAAGCCAGAGAGCTCTTTCATCTCTTGCTCAGAGCTCTATGACATGGCAATGGAACTAGGACAAAATTCCTTTATTGATCCATTTGAGCAAACCCGTGGTTTGGCAGCTGCCTAACTGTGTTCAACCAGACGTAAAAATGACTCTTAGAAGATTCTTTATCCGCAGCGAGGCCGGCTCGCTCATGTGATTTCTCCCTTCGCTTCTGAAATCAGAAGGATGTCTTGTCTGGAGTTTTGTTTGCAAATATCAAAGGAATTGATGGAGTAGATGATTCTGCTCACATCTCATCCTTCGCCCACTTTAGCCAGTGGGTGAAACACACGGCGGAGAGCTGATGAATTCAAACCTCTGTCCTCTTAATGAATTAAAAGCTGATTACAGATGGGTGAGTATAGCTCTGGCTACAGCTGGGCCAGCAAGTGAGCTGAGGGAAGGAGAGAGAGAGAGTTAGAGAGGTAAGTCTGTAAAGAAGAGCGGGATAAAAAACCACTGCCGTAAGCCAGAAACAAACTATCTTGTGAAGCCTGGTAATCAGAAAGCATTGATCCGACATTTCCAATTAAGTGAGGACGCATGTAGAGTTGAGGAGTTTGTGATTACGCATTCATGCGTGTGCGTGCAAGGCAAAGTGTTTGTCTGTGCTTAGTGTGGTGTGATAATGGCTTGAAAGTCAAGACATTCTCTCGCTACCCCCCTCTCTCTCTGTTTCTGTGAATTATCTGAATTCAAACTAAAACAAGCGAACCAAAGTTTTACACTGTACCGTGCAATGAATGGAGTCAGTTTGTGCCAGCAGTTAACACATACAAGAGCACACATGCATGGAATGTGCAACCACAGAATTCCTCAAAAATATCCTCAAAAAATACTCAGATTTCAACTCAGAGTTCAAATGGCTATCAAAATTCTACACATCAAACTGATTTGTAGACTTACAGCCGAGTTAAGGCGGCTCTGTGTCTGAATTGGATCAAAGGCCAGCAGTACAGACATTAGTCAAAAAAGTGAGATTAAATACATAAAGTATATTTGTGTTATTTAATATTTAATTATTGCAGGTTTGCGTGTTATTCTGAGTTTGCATTTCACTGTTTTTATTCATTTTGAGGAATACTGAATCTGTTTTTGTGCAAGTGAGATGAGTAAATGCAAGCTCACATTCAGTCTAGGACTACAATAACCATCATGTTTACACAGCGCACACAATGCCTCTGCATCTTACTCCCAATTTGTCAGTCAATAAATGGGAAAACAAAGTAATTTGTGTTTCTTATTTGAAAAAGTAACTTGGATATTTTGTTGTCAAATTAAAATGTGTTTCTTTACTAGCTACTTGAAAAAAGTAATCTGATTACGTAACTCACATTACTTGTAATGCGTTATACCCCAACACTGCTGGTTATAATTGCTGTGAAAATGTATTTATGCCACCTCTGAGCAGCATTAAACAGTCTAAACACCTAAATGCCATTTCAGAAGCACTTCTGTGCCACCTTTGCAGTGTAAATTAGGCATTAGTTCTAACTCTAAAATCTAAATGGAAGTCACATTGCAATTTTATTTTCTGAAATTGTAAATAAAAAATATAAAACATAAAAACACATTATTTTGAAGAAATCGTCATGGCTCCGAGACGTGATAGTGGTGTCCGATTCATGAACGAGCTGATTCTTTTTAAATAAATTGGTGGTGCATTCCAAACAGGATATAACGCCCTCCGAAGGGCACTTCGGAAGCACTTCGAAAACAATCATGGCCGCCATATTGAAGGGTCGTTCCAAACCGAAGTGCTCAAAACTGGCCACTTCAAAGGGCCCTTTGGAATGAAGGATTTCGAAGGGTACAACTGATGGACACTTCGGGCCCCCCATGATCCTTTGGGGAAGTTGTTTGACGTCATAGAATGGGTACAGGAGGCTCGGAGTTCGATTTTACCTCTAAATGTATGTTTAGTATTTTCCTATACTACTGTAATATTTATACGAGTTAGATTTGGTACATTATTATGGTCAAAACGACATTGTACTTCAACAAAAATACAGTACAGCTCCCTTTATCAGTCCATTCAAATGTTTAAAATATAAAACTAGTATGTAAAACTAGTATGTTTGCATCGCGTTCTTCTTAAAATGTTAACACATTTTGCCCTGTGACATCTTTTTTATATTGTATGTGTCTATATTTGTCAACACACATTTTGTTTTTCCTCATTTTTATATACTATATGGTATATTTTGTTCATTTCACCTGTTTGCACACTTGAATTATCAGTAGGATAATTATTCAGTAGTGGTGTATGAAAAGTTGATAGAAAAATGCATAGTCTTCTTTATTGACTAGTGCTAGCTACCTGACAAGTCATAATTCATAATGATGTCAAACTGAATTTCCTGTCTTTTGTATATGTGTTCATTCAATAGTTTGGCTAAATTGAAAATGCTACCATATATATATATATATATATAAATCCACAGATTTTCTCCCATAATTGGCACAAAAAGTGTGAGAAGGTTGGTGTTGGCCTACACACAAGTATTTTATCAGCTTTTCAGGAGGGCCAAAGTTAGCAGGTTTCACAACACTTCAACACTTAGTTTGCTAATTAATATTAATATGATTGAGGGTCCTGTCACCTGCTCCTTAAACAGTGCATAAGACAGGGACTGAAATGTACCAACCTTCTGGGGACCAGTGTTTTCTTTTGCAGAGCAACTCAACTCCAAGTTTTTTTCTTTTGGATTTGGTTCAAAGATAGCTCGTCGTTTCTCATGGAAATCAAGTGAGTCAGCTAGATGGGGATTAGAATAGCAGATGGGAGGGAAAGGAGGTTTCTCCAAGCTGCAAACTTAAATCTGCATTAGTTTTATTAGAAATGTTTTCAGCCAATCAGTATGCTTGGATTTGAGACACTGGCTTTACTGGGCTTTATAGGGGGTTTTGTAGGTCAGTGGACTAATCGGGAGCCAGAGGTGATATTCTGCAGCACACATTGACCTCCATTACACTACTGCAGGACATTAAAAGAAATAGTGAGAGAGAGACACAGATACCCATTAGTCCCATGTTAAAGCAACTCATTTCAGTACATTTCTGACCACAAACTCAGAGGCAGACTGGAAGCAGAGTCTGCCCTTAGTCTGTATGTAACACGGCACTTCCGTGGCTATAAAGCTCCAGGGACCTTATCAGCGCAGTGATCGTGTCAAATACACAGAGCGCTTTCAACTCTTCTAAAACATCTACAGACTCACAGTCCAACTGTAACTGGGATAGACATTCACAATTGGCTTGAAAAAAAAAAAACAGAACAGAACAGAACAAAAACATAAAAAGGACCTGACACATGGTCTCGATCCCTGCGGACACGCCACATTTTCCACTCTGAAAACCTGGGCAACAGTATGTGTTATTACCACTTCCAGCTAATACGGATCAACAATTAAATTTTTTTTCTTCAGCCAAAAATGAAAATTCTGTCATCATTTACTCAATTGTCCCAAACCTGCATGACTTATAATCTTCTGTGTAACACAAAAGGAGATGCTTTTAAGAATGTCCAAACTGCTGTTTTTCATTCAATGAAAGAGAATCGAGACACGCTCTGTCAAGCTACAAAAATGTACATGTTATACTGATATAATATTTAGTTGACTACATTTTTGCATTTTCAACAATATATTTTCTTGTAGGGTAGAGCAGGAGTAGCCAACCCTGTTCCTGGAGGGCTACCATCCTGCAGAGTTTAGCTCCAACCCCAATCAAACACACCAAAACCTGCTAAAAGTCTTCAGATTTACTTGTAAATTACATGGATGCGTGTTTGATTAGGATTAGAGCTAAACTCTGCAGGACTGTAGCCCTCAAGCCAGAGTTGACCCGCTCTAAGGTTGAAGATGAAACAGTTTAACAGTGCAAAAACACAAGAAATGTAAATGCCTTAATTTAAGGACACTTAGAGATGTGATACATGGAGCATGTCTTGCATATTACACATTTTTTTGCATCACATAAAACAGAGAAATATTTTTTATACCTTAATAGAGCAATGTATCCTGGGAGATAAAACCCATAAAATCCAAAATATATCAAAAAGTCCTTTGAATTTCTTTTACTAGTCTAGATGATGTAAAAATTGACATGAAATTACTTTTTACTGATAATTTTTCACTCTTACTTGTTTAAGGGTTAAATTATAAGAGATAATTTACACATTACATTATACATCTTATATGATATAATAATAATATTGTATATATTTGTATTTATTATCTTATCTAGTTATCACAAATCACAAATTCAGACATAAAAGATGTGTAATGTACATCATCTCTTATAAATAGTTCAGTATTGCAGATCAGTTCATTGTAGCGCGCCATGGGATTTTGCTTGCCCTTCACCTTCCCCAGCACCACCTGCTTAGATCTGCTGGTTCTCCCTATGTTTCCTTCATTCAATTCACCATTTTCATGTGCATTTTAGATGCATCCACACTCAGCAGCAGTAGAAGCATAGCAGATCTAGTCTGCCAAGACCAAGCCTATATGTACATTCCATGTTTATTAATAAATGCTGGTTAAATTCATTCCGAGAATTGTCATGATTGAATTACATGTTCATGGAATTTCCATCATATTTTTTAAAATCCCTGATATGCAGGTTTTCCACAACAGTATGAACCCAGTGTAGTGTAAATAATTTACAGATACTAAGATTTTCTAACATCTATTGAAACACAAGGTTAAAGATCCTTGTAAAAAGAAATTATTCAGTGCTAGTTTTCAGTGGACACTGTTAGCACCTTTTTTGCAGTACTGTAAATGAGTGTGCTGGTTCCTAAAGAACACTCTCTTTGATCACACATTCACATTGTCCGTTAATCCATTATAATGCATTAACTTTCTGCAGTAGCCATTGCTCCTTTGAACCCCAGACATCAACTAAAGCAATAGGCAGCTCTGGGAACATTATGAGTGGCCGTTATAACTCAAAACTTTTCAATAATTTAAATTCATTCTGACTTGTGATGAAGGCACACACATACTGTTAAAGTGCATAACAACAAAACAGGCTTTGATTAAAGATACATCTATGCCAACTTGGAGATAAATCACAGTCTTTATGCTGGCAACAATCCAGTATGTTCATACTCACCCTACGCACATAAACATTTGCATACACTAAAGTTGGATCGACACCAACATTTTGGCTTCATTACTACACCAGCCTCTGTTTCCACAGTACTGATACTAAATCAATACTTTATGCAACAAATAAACAGCCTCGGGCAACTGATGAAATTAAACTAGGGCTCTGAATAGATTCAGTCAAATGTAAATAATTCAAGATTAATCTCAGAATTTTTTTACTGTCTTCAGTTATTTTTTAAAGAAAGAAAACAAAACGTCCAAGCAATTAATTTGGATGACAAACATAGCAGAATATTTCTATTGCATTAAACCGCACAGGAAATGCAAACACTATTAGAGCAAATCGGCTCTAATTAAGTATAATAACAACTTTGACCACACTTATGTAACAACGAATCGTTTTTGCTGCGGCTGCTGTATGATGCTGCCGTCTTAATGTTTTACAAAAATATATTTCGTACTTGAGCATTGATGATAATCAAATTCCACCATACAAAGAGTGCAAATGATTTCACTTTTCTAAACATCCCATCTGGATTTGATTCATAGATAAATTACAGAATGAAGCAGTGATAATGTCAAATCCGCTAGTGCATAAAAACACATTTAATGAATCTCATGGGTAATCACATTAACATACGCTTCAACGCCACACTTCCTGCACTGCTGAACTGTGCTTCCACTGCTGAATTGTCATCCGCCTCAGGTGCCGAAACTTGCAAAACGATAATAATCACAGTAAAGTTTTGGTACCGCGGTACTTTTTAGTAATGATATGCCTTGCAACTCTACATACACACATACTCATATCAAAGCCGTCACATTTGAGTGACTTCTGTTCATATTTCTGTGAAAGTGTTTACTCATTGGTCGAAATGAGAGATTGATTGAAACTTGAAACCACCTACTAAAGAGACACTCAATCAGGCTGAAACATTATTAAAACATCAAACGACTTCAACACTCCTCCCCTTTCATTCAACTACACACAAAGGCAAAACACAATTCATTTTCTCTGTTTCTCTCCCACACATACACTCACATATGCCGACACACACCCACTGCCCCCATCTTCATAGTTAATACATCAAACAGCATTAGCTCACAGTATTGGAAGGCCTCAGACAGACATGTTTCTGACAGACCGTGATCTCTCTCACTTTCGTACGCACAAACACACACATACACACAATGTGCTGCCACTGCCAGTGTGTAGATTGTATCTGTGTTACTAGGCTTGTGTAATATCAAGCTGAAAGTGATGTGCTGTCTTACCTGCCAGTATAAACTGCTGTAGGAAGAGCCAATGAGAAACAAACTGACAAGCATCGAGATCTTTAGTTCAAACTTCTGAAAGCTCATATAAATCTATAAGGCTTCATTATCATCACTTATTATCACTGTCCATCAGGGACGGAGAGAAATGCATCAGTGTTCACAAAAGGCCTCATTATCAGGCTTTACGTATATGGCTAACACATCCATATTCATGAGTGTATCTTTTATTCGTTTGTAATGAAGGTTTGGATTAGAATGCTCCTGAACAAGCTTTATTGGCTCTTAAACCCATAAAGGCCTTTGGCGTCTAATGAAATGACCAGGTGGTCCATTAGATTTCCCCTCAAAAAATACATTAATTAGTTCATGAGCTGAATAAAACTCCATGCAATTAACACTGATGGACGGAGCTCTCGTCCATTTCTCCTTTTCATGGAAAATAGCGTGTGGTGTCCGTCCTCTTTTTTTTCATCAGTGCAGTAATTATGCTATTGATATTCATTATTAGTTTTCAAACAAGCCTTTGTAAGCGCTGCAGGGTTGTTAAATCTAGGTAGCCAAAAATAAACAAGCCCCATTGTGGACCCGCTTCCTTGCTCCACCCAAGTCTGGCCTCGCTTTCTTATTTTTCAGTGCCGATTTGCTATATTCAACTTCAAATGCAAGAATAAAGAAGATGTTTGCTGTGTTCCGCCTCAGCCTTAGCTCTCAGTAGGCATTAGAAAGGAATACCGATGCTCTATGAAGTCCTAAATGCGCCCTGACAATCTGAGACCCACTTGTTATGCCAACTTGGTATTGGCACTGACACGGTACTATTTGGAAGCTGAAGTGGTGTTATCTTCAATTACCTGATCATTCTCTGAGTGAGCAGGTAATCCATGAAAAAGAGTTTGGCTTTAAGGGTAGAGAATGTGTCGACACGTCTCTATTTTTTCACTCTGTTTTCCCCACCGTCCCCAGCGGACACGTTTCATTAGCCCAAACCAGCTGCGGTAGGAAACTCATTGCAATGACGCTTAGCAGATGGATTTCTCGTGTTTGAGAACCATCCAGAGAGAGTTCCTTCGGCCTTGAACGTGGGTGAGTGGGAGTGTTTGAGCGTAAATGCATGAATGCGCTGCGTTTCTGAAAAGCAGGGAGCACACAATCACATCACATGACTGCACTTTGGTGTCTCTGGAGCATCTGAAAAAGAAATGAGTGTGGGCCATTATCTTTAACCCTCCAACAGTGCAGACACAACATCTTCTGGGATATAACCCCACAAAGTCCTTCCCCCAAGACCGCGTTCAATAACGCAGCTCCTAACATCAGATTAATGAGGCCTGCCTGGCATGTGCACCAAACTCTCTCTTAATAACATCGCATTTTTTTGTGCTCTGTAGAACAACGCAGAGCAATTTAGCAGAACTGAGGCTGCCTGAATTCTCCATAAATCTCTTCCGTCATTTGGCCTGCCGCCGCGGTACCTTTATGGGGATGGCGAGATAGACCGGCGAATCTCCCTGGACCTATTTGCGATCTACTCGGCTGACTAAAGGTGTTTCAAGGAGTGTGTGCGTGTCGCGTTTGCCTGTCTGTCTCTCCTCATTGCCACGAGAAAATGTGAGGCTTGATTTAATTCCCACTTTGTTTTCGGTGATCTGTGTCATTCCAGTTAAAGATGTCACATGTCTGCGGACCCACCTCACCTCCGGCGGCTCGGTGACATTTTCAGAGCTGCTTTCATCAGTGTCTATCTGACAGGCTTTCTTTTTCTCAATGCTCTCCATAAACATATAAGGAAAACATATGAAAAGACACACCCCACATTAACTTGTCAAGCTAAAAATAAATAATGTATTGAATTTAAATAAAAAGGCAGAGACGCCAGTGGTGGCAGCTAGCGTGGCAGTGCTTTGATCCACTTCATCAAATATAGAGCGTGTCGTTCCCTCTCTTCCACTCTCCCTTGCACGCTGTCTATCTATATTGAGCCTGTGTTTTCTGCATTGTTTAAATGACAATGCTGGAGAAAAAAAAAAAGGTTCCAAACCGATAAAGAAAGAAATGCTTTTTTCCCCCTCCGAATCTGGCTCGTTTTTTTTTTAATTTGCATGGACGTGTGATGTGGGGATAAGTCACATGAAAGGCAGTGGCATTTTCAGCTGAGGTAGATAATGAAGAGGATGTGAAGAAGGGCTGCAACTGCCAGCATCTTCCCGCTATGAATGGCGGTCCGGTGAATAATGCCTCCATTTCCCTGCTGGCATTTTAGTGGCATTTTAATGTGAGTGCGTGAAGGGTCCCAGGAGAGAGGGGAGGAGAAATCCAATAGAGATAAAACTCCCTCTTCTCTGTGTGCATTTATAGTTATGCCAAACATCAAAGATCAATATCAATGCTTGGTCTTCAGTTGGCTGATGACGGAGAAAGAATGTAAAAAAAGACTTCTAAGAAGATCTGATCGATTGTGATGCATAAGGTTCCATTTGCACTCTTTGTACCTATCTAATGCATTCTGATCGTGTGTGAAAATAAAGTGGGGGCTAATAATTCGGTACAGGTTCACTTAGGATGCTCCTCGGGCCTCAGCGAATGGTTTTTGCTGGGCTTGTTTTCAATGGTTACATAATGAGGATCAAGCAATGCCGTGTGACTTAGAAAGAGAGAGGAAGAAGAGAGAGAGTGAGTTAAAGAGAGAGGTTTCCTTCCTCCCCTCTTGCTTTATTTATGAGGGCTGCTGGTGCTCTCATGGCTCTGATTCATGAATGGAAGGGAGAGAGGAAAGAAGAGCAGAAGAGAGGAGTGTGCATCGTAAGCCACTCCGGAAACTACTTGCCAGCTCATTGCTCGCACTCCACTTCCCTTTACTACACACGGCCAATTCAGGTATGAGAGTTTTCTTACCTGATGATGCTTTGGGGCTTTTGGTGCAGAGTTCCTTTTGGTTGGCACGAAAGTCGCTTTCCGAATTAAGCAACTGGCATACAAGTGCAGCAATCAGCTTAAATGTGGGACCAATGAATGTGGGAAAATCTTCCAAATTTGTCAAAACTATGTTACAAGAATATATTTCAAAACAACAATAAAATCTGACAACAATAGTATCATAAATCTCTTCAGCTCAAATCATGCAAAAAAATGGTATTGATCAGGCTGGTTCAGTTAAAGGGTTAGGTCACCCAAAATTTCTGTCATTAATTACTCACCCTCATGTCGTTCCAAACCCGTAAGACATTCGTTCATCTTTGGAACACAAATTAAGATATTTTTGATGAAATCTGAGAGGTTTTTTTCTCCCATAGAAAGCAACGAAATTACCACATTCAAGGTCCAGAGAAGTAGTAAAGACATCGTTAAAATAGTCAACGTGACTACAGTGGTCCAAACTTAATTTTATGAAGTGACGAGAATACTTTTTGTGAGCAAAAACAAAACAAAAATAACGTCTTTATTCAACAATGTCCTCTCTCCCGTCATTCTCCTTCGCAATTTGCGTTGAAGACATATTGCAGAGCTTCCTTGTTTACGTCTGAACGGATCTCATCAAAAAGTATTTTTTGTGATATAATATAATTTGTGTTCTGAAGATGAATGAAGGTCTTACGGGTTTGGAACGACATGAGGGTGAGTTCTTAATGACAGAAATTTCATTTTTGGGTGAACTAACCCTTTAATGTACATGCGCACTCTATAGTAAACAAACTCCATCAAAAATTCAACAGAGTGCAACAGTCAGGTTCTGGAAGTAAAAATCACCTTAATTTTCTCCATAGATACTTATTGTTTTAACTGTTCTGTATAAACCTTTCAAGACAGACCACCTTGAGTTTTAAGGTTATTAATTGATGTTATACGATTCTATTAAAGCCATCAGTCAACCTTGTTTTTTAAAACATTGCATTTAATAGCCAAATTCCAGGTTAAGAACACTATTTACAAATCCTGAGGAGAAACATGCACCAATCAGAGAATCACCCTATATATTTGTGTATTACAGGTCAAAAGTTTTTTTTTTTTTTAAAGAAGTTTCTTTATGCTCACCAAGGATTCATTTATTCAATAATAGAGTAAAAATAGTAATATTGTGAAATATTATAAAAACAAAAAACAAACAAAAAAACAAAAAACAGTTTTCTATTTTAATATATTTGAAAATGTAATATATTCCTGTGATGTCAAAGCCATATTTTTGTGGAAACTGTGATATAATACCATTTAAAACTTTGGGGTAAGATTAAGATTGGGGTAAGTATTCAGCATTAAATTGATCAAAACTGACAGTAAAAGACATTTATAAGATTACAATCTTTGTTTTTTTTTTATTATGTTCTTTTGAATTTTGAATTCATCAAAGAATTCTGAAAAAAAATGTATTGCGGATTACACAAAAGTATTAAGCAGCACCTTTTAAGCAGAACTTTTTTAAACATTTATAATGATAAGAAATGTTTCTTGAGCAGCAAATCAGCATATTAGAATGAATTCTGAAAGATCATAAGACACTGAACACTGGAGTAAATGGAGTAACTGCTGAAAATTCAGCTTTGCCATCACAGGAATTTAATTACATTAAAATAAATAAAAAAAACACTTGTTTTAAATTGTAATAATATTTCACAATATTGCTGTTTTTACTGTACTTTTGTCAAACATATGCAGTCTGGGTGAGCATAAGAGACTTCTTTCAAAAGCATAAAAACAATCGTAGTGATTGCAAACTTGAGAGAGCAATGCTTCGGAGTGTTTTGGAATGTAATAATAGTTTTGAATTGTTCACCCCTCTCCATTTCTCTTTGTCCCAGACGATTCCTGCTTGTGACAGCTGTTTTAGATCCATTTTTTTGTAATCCAAGTGTCTCTGGTGCTTACTACACAGATGGACTCCTTTGTCGTACAGTAAATGGAACCGTTTCCAAAGTGGGTGCCGCCGGGGAGGCCGAAGGGACTCTAAGGTTTGTCTTATTTCCCTCGGCCTGCTTAGCAAAATGACAACCTTGACTAAAGCTCACGTTAAGAAGGCAGAATCTGTCCGGGCAGCCTTGTGGCAGCGAGCTAGCCAAACACTCTCTTCCCTCATCATGACATCTTCATCTCAACAGCCTCTCAAAGAGAAGAGTGACTTGTCTTTCACTCTCTTTGACTCACTTCCTTCCTCCAAGTCTGTTTCTCTCTCTCCATTCTCTTGGCTCTGCAGTGTGCCTGTCACTCACTGTCGGCTGGGTGGAAGCTCATGTCTGACATGCTTCCATTAGTAGGAAGACTGTTCAATTACCTCAGCTCACGATGTTTAAACCCTGCCAATTACTGATACATCTTCCATCTAAATTATGCATACACAGGGCTGGGCTGCTCCGTGTAATGATTTTCCCCTTTTGACACCGTGCTGTGTTGAGACCAGTGCGCCTGCAGTCGGAGGGAAGGTTTATCCAGATGCCCGTGCTCGCTGGTGTGCCGATAGATCCCAGTTTAGTATCTCACTTTGGTGTATCTTGTGCTCATTTAGTCTGATGCCTTCACAACGGCAGCTTTCTGAAATCACTGGCACAAAGCTTGCCGTCTTCAAACTGGCACACTATCTCTCTGTATGTGCTCGGCACATCTCTTCTCATCCCACTGTCTCCTAGCAACCTCGGCTGTCTTCGGCCCATGAGGCTCCCTCGTATCTTCACTCGGCATGACTTATCCCCCTTTATTCTACCCTCCACCCCCTCCGCTAGTTGACCTCTATTCAGCGTTTGGGATGTGACCCCATCTCTTGCATGAGTACTCTCTCTGTACCATCTCAATCCAAGGCTACACTAACCTCTCTTCTCAGTTTGCTTGTTTCTTTCGTACACTGTCTCACTCCATCTCCGACTATTACTCCTTCTACGGCACCCTATAGTTAATCTCTGATCTTGGAATCACCACATGTATCCAGATCCCAGTGTTCCTTTAAAAGACAACATGAAACACCATTTGGGATGCATTTAACTTCTGTAATGTGGCATTTCTGTGTAAAACATGACATTGGGTGAGGAAATAAAGTAGGGCAGGACTTTATTTTATCTACTGGGAATTGATTGGATTGTGAAAAATGGGCGTAACATGCCAGAAAGGCACAAAATCTGAATGCAAATTTCTTTCATTGTCTTAATAATAATTTAGATACTGGTTAACATTATCCAGTAGCTCCAAGGCTGAAAAGGAAAGCCATTTCAGAGTTTGATGAAGGCAGAATGAAGGCATTTTTTTCCTTGGAACAATATGCAATGAATCATACATAATTCTACCAGAAACGTTAATTAAGAAAGTAAATAAGGTGAATTTGGTTGACTTTAAAGACATGAAATGGCATTCACACTGCATTTACCACTCATAATGTGACATATTTCTGAAGTACAATACAGAAGGAAATAATGCAAGACATGATTTGTTTTTATCCATCAGAATTTGATTAGACCCTAGGCTGTTATATTAATGGTTATTTTTCCCAACTGCACAGTCGTAGTTTATAAAATTTTGATGAATGCAAATGTTTATGAAAATAAACATTTTTCTTTAGAATAGTATGACCCAATGAGTCACATATAATAAGACCAGTAACATTTATTAGGAAAGTAACTGTAAACTTGTCCCTCAAATCTGACTGGTTGATTGGAATGTTGTTCCAGGACCAACAATGATGCTGATCCAGGAACATGTTGAACTTGGTGAAATCACGTTCAGCAACATGGTAGCATTCTAATAAATTCCTCCACTTTTCTTGAATGCATTTCTAAGAGCAACTGTCAGGCAAGCATTATTACCAGTGGAATCAAGGAGAATAAACTGAATTACTTTCAAATCATCAAAGTTCCCCATAAGTAATTGTTTCTGAGTCAGTGACTACGGGCAGCAGGGGGCACGGGATGGCCTGCCTGCCTGCAACCAAATAAGCCTGCAGCAGTGCTTGAAAGTGCATACTGCCCTATTATGGATAAATGCACAAAGAGCTCGCATTAAATTACATTCAATTCAGACAGACTTCATCACACAGCACCCCTACACACAGCTAATATAGGCCATATCAAATGAGCTCTGAATCACTTCCAAATCAGCACTCTGATTAAATACACTTGCTCTATCAATAAGCAGCCGCCTTAAATCTAACAAATTCGTATGCTGCTGAGACTAAAGACACAGACTTCAAGGAAAAAAGAAAATCACCAAAATAAAAAAAATTATAAATCAAAAGAACTGGTTGAGAATAAAACAGAAAAAACCCACATAATTACCGAACTCAGAAAACTGTTGGAATTATTATAAAAATTCAAGCTGAACTTTAAAACATTTAAAGTCATTATTAAATGCACAATAACTTTTAATAGCAATATTGTTTTTGCCAAATTGATTTGTTTTTGTTTGCGAAAACAGAGAGCCAAGAGTAAGCTTTTTAGTTTTTCTTTGAGAAAATAGAACAACCGATTAAAGCATTTCAAACTCATATTATGTAACTCAGAAAAACACAAACTGTGGCATACTAGATATACAGTCCATTAAAAAACATTTCTTTATTATTAGTTCACCAACTAACCATCCACTGAAACTGTATTAGGAGATTAAATTTGCACGTTCACTTTGTAGACAGTGGATCGGTACTTCCGCCTACGTCACGCATTACCTTTGTAACGTGATTACGTCGTGCGTGCAGATCGTAGAGCTAGTGTAGTACAAGCATTTGTAGTTAAAAAGTACTTTTTTTTGTTTTGTTTTTTTAGAAAATGACCGATTGTTTTGCTAGATAAGACCTTGTCTGGGATCGTGTAGAGCCCTTTGAGGCTGCACTGAATCTGCAATTTGGACCTTCCTCCAATCCTGGAATGTTTTCCTCAAAAACCTTAATTTCTTTTTGATTGAAGAAAGAAAGACAAACATTTTGGATGACATGGGGTTAAGTAAATTATCAGGACATTTTCATTTAGAAGTGAACTAATCCTTAAAGGAGAGGTTGGTTGGTCCAGCAATTGCTTATAGTGGACAGAGAACAAATAGTGGCTGAGGGTCAACAAAATCATATAGCATGATACTTTTCTCATATAAATAAAAATAAGTTCAATTGCAAATTACTAAATTTACAAATGTTTCTATTTCCCTTACACATTGGCTGATACATCATTACCTTGCACTTGCTAAACTTATATCTAAATATGTTACAATCTAAAAGTAAATGCACATTGATTTTAAGGACGGCATATTCCACCATCTTAGATAAATATTGAAGAAGCAGGGTGTTAGAATAAGCACAAACTCTGAGACTGGAGTGAGAAAGATTGAAACACTGTCCAACTGCAATCCAATTGTAATATCATAATGCATTACAATGTATTGTTTTGCAATACTTATTGCAATGTGTACTGTATTATGAAATACTCTACACTACCCAGTCCCAATTTCAACCATCCCTGTGAGTATCAAAACATAGCAGTATCACTTTGAAAAAGTATTTCGGTGACGGTAAAGAAAAACAAGAGTTGTAGATAAAGATTTTTCCTCCATGAGCAGAGCTTTAAAGATTAAGACGGGAAGCTCATTTCATATGCTGTGTTTGAGGTTCTCAGTCACAGCAATTCAGGCGGATTGCCCTAAGACTTGTGGAGGCTCAAGCTGTGATGCTCTGGCAGAGGTGGGATAGGGGGCTGCATCCCTCCCCAGCTGTGCTTCCATGGAGATGGGGAATGTAGAACACAGCCAGGGCAGGCTGGTTTGAATCCCAGCTGTGCTGCAATGGCAACAATCAAATGCAGGACAAAAGCAGTTCATACTTCATTTGGACCACAGCTGGGTACCGGGGCGATGCCGGAAAACAGGACAGTTCAGCACACACCCTTGTGAAACCCCAGCTGTGATGGAGAAAGAAAGCCGAGGGGTAATACAGATGTGTCTCCCAAGCCTTATACGCCAAGCTGTAATGGAGGGCACAGGGTTCCCCTACACTGGAGCCGATCCGTACCTCCATAATGATGCCATCTTGAACAACAAAGCTCGAACACAGAAAAGTGGGACAGAGCAGTGTTCTGTCAATATATCACTGATATGCTACATTTTCCTCTTCCCACAAGCCAAAAAAACTGGCACGGACAGGTTTTTAGAAAACACGGCTAAAGCGACCAACGAGCTGAAGCTAATAATTAGCTTTATCACACAATGACATGGGTCGTCTAAGAGGGCGCATCTCCCTCTTTTGTGAACAATAGCAGACAATATGTTTCAGCTCAGGAGAAATCTCCAGCGGGGATTGCCTGCTTCATATAATACTTGTCAAATCCCGGTTGACACTTCATATGGACTGCTAATCAGAGACAATCCATCCCTGGGTGAGACCCTGCAGTTTCCACAAATCTTTTTGTTGTGAGCACAAAAACCCACAGAGCTGCTGCTCGGACTTCACATTTCTTTTCTTTTGTTTACTCTGACATTAATCCAAAAGGGAAAGAGAAAGGGGGGGGGGGGGGAGAATTTTTTTAAAAGNGTGGAAAGAAAGCTAAATGACTGCTGAAAGACTGAGTGATTGCAAACAAGGATAACGAGACTACGAAAAACTGGTAAATAAAACAAATGGAAATAGACTGTCTATTTTCAGGACTGGTGCTCTGGAGACTCATGCCTCCGTGCTGCTTTCTCTAGTCTGATATTTTTAGATGGAAATTGGAGTGTGAGTATGACATTGTTTCGCATGCCTTACAATTACGCCTTGGGAAGTTTGCCACCCAGTTAAGGTGTGAGTAGTTCCTCATCTCCTGGTAAGCCTTTAAAAATGTCAGACTTGGGAAAATATAGGCATGTGCTGCACAGGAGCAGGATTCCACTTGACATGAATATTTTGTGTACTGCTGGTCCGTAAAATAAAAGAGTTTGTGTTGTACAGTGTTTTGTAAATATGAATGGGGTAGCAGCTGAAGATTAGGGTAAGGGTAAAAGTTTGATTAGAGATTGTTCTTTTCTCTTGTGATTGGCATCATAAGAAACCAAAAGACAGTCATCTGCTTTTAAAACTTGATTACATAAGTATAGCAATTCAGAGCAATTTTGTCTGAAGTGTTCATGTATTAGCAAAGTAATGAAAACATCTGCCTCTCCAAGGTCTTTAAGGGCTTCAATAAATGCAGAAGAACCATGATAGTCTTACAAACAATCTAACACATAATTGCACGCCACAGTGAACACTAGATAATTTTAAAAGCTCACTGAAACTACTCTCAAAGGGACCACATCCAATCTCCAAAACTCTCCTATTTCATGCTGTACTGCATTTTGGTATTGTTAATTACCTTCTATCATCCTGTTGAAAACAGCCAATATTTTGCAATCGTATCGATACCAGACGCTATCTTTAGCTACCACTCTCTTACTGTAGCAGTTTTGTTGTAGTAGTCTACGCTGTTGTGTCAGGGTTCTGTCCGGTTGGTCTTATTCTTGGTTTGATGACAGAACCCTGTCACTAATGTATCATCTTGTCCTTGTGTGAGCATGCAGCTTCAAATGTGTGGGCCATGTGCTTGCTTGTGTGGTGTCAAGATCCCGGAACTCCTGTCTAGTTCAGTTCAGTATCGGTGTCCGGACATTCATTCTCAATGTTTTGTCTTTTGTTGTAAGCATGCAAGTGTTCATTTCCTCACAGTATCCTCTCGTCAGGTCTTGTGTGTTTTTATAGAGTACCTGACTTGTGAACTGTTTTATTGGCCGAGTATTCTTGTTTTGTGTAGCTTGTGATGGTCATGTTTTGTGTGAGCAAATAGCTTCTGTCATGTTCGTTGTGTCATGTGTCCCATGTCTTGACCCCATCCTCCTTGTTATCTGATTATTAGTTAATATACACACTTTGTTATTGTCCCCCGAGTTCTCTGTCTTGTGCTAGATGTTGTTGAATATCCCTGATGTTTCCTTATCGTGTCCTGCCTTGCTGTGTTGGTGGATCTTGTGTTTTCCCTTACAGAGTAGTTTTTGGTTATTTTTTTCTATTTAAATAAGTCCATTATCTCCTGTGTTTGAGTCCTGGCCTCGTCCCCTACACAAAACCTGACAATTTGAAGCAGATACTGGTGTGCTGCTAAGCAAAGCGGTTGAGCTGTGTGATGCAGTCGTGTGTTCCTGGTTATGAAGTGTAGAGGCTTTAGCAGACTGGCCTATCGCATTAGCGTTACCACAGTGAGCATGGAGAGGGGGAGATAGACAGGCTCAGTGAGCATCAGGGTGGCCCTGCTCTTCACTTCTTATCAGCCTGCAGTGCTTGCCATCCAAAAAAAAAAAAAAAAATGCAAAGAAAAGGAGGGAAAAACAAAGTGCAAGAGAGGGAGAGAGAGAGAGGGAGAGAGAAAAAAAGTGCAGATGTAGCCAAGCAATTAATAGTCGCCTTGCCTGGCATTTCAATTCAAAACTCAAGTAAAAATTTCTATTATAAGGATGGTAATTATAGATAGAAAAGAGCTTTCTCACCCACCCTCTTACCCTGAACCTAAAATCCCATATGGACTGGACTATATTATTTTAACCCTTTCGAGCGTGAGTTTAAAATATTCTAACTGTCCCCCCAGAGTGAGTTTTTTTAAGGCGACCGATATTTGCCCTAACTGTTTCCATGGCGACGCGTCGTACGCTGAACGCAGCAACAATAACACTGTGTGACAGATGGATCGCTATTATTTTGTTTTTCCTTTTTTATTTAAAATATTCACAAACTTGCTTACCATGTCATCAACTATCTGATATTCCGATTCTCAAATATGTGTAAGTAAGTGTGTTTTGTCGTTTAAAAACCTTTATTAACGATCTTTATCTTGATCTATAATGCGAGATGGGCGTCGCCATCTTAGTTTGCGCTGCAGTTCGAAGAGTCCTGTCAGTCGGATTTAAAGCAGGTGAATTCATCAGTTTCTCCCGAAATATATGCAAGTAAGTGGCTGGTGAACTGGAAGAATAATAGAGAAAACTTTATAGTTTCTTAGGCCCATTATGTGTGTCTGATATGAATAAATGTCGGCAAATTATATTTAAATTCACTGTTATTGCTGCTTTCACTGATGTCTGACATCAGTGTGTATTTTATAAACTCTAAATGTATTGTTTTACTGGTGCTTATGCGTATTTTAAATGTCTGAAACCTTAAAAAAACATTATGTGGCTGAAAACACTGCATAGTTGTGATATATGACAAGAGCTGCGCGTGTCCGTCTCGCAGCCAAAGTGCGAAAGCGCAGTTTGAATCTGGCAGTTATGTGAAGTCGCTGAACGTTCGAAATCCCATATGTGGGACCGTACGCCCAGGGCACAGAAATAAAAATCCCACATGTGGGACCGTACCGCTCAAAGGGTTAAATTCAAATTAAGAAGTCACTGCTGGTATTGGAATATGTAGCACAATATGGCTCCCTTTCCCATTTATGAATTGAAATCTGAACTGAATTAAAAGTTTCTTGTATCTTAGCTCCATGATAAGGGTTTTTGAGCATCAAGGACATTATAATTATTGTAAGTAAATGAATACAATTATATATATAATTTATAATAATTTTTTAATTTGTATAATAATATTACATGTACAAATTTATGGAGGTGGCATTATTAATATATATCAGTTCAGAATAGCGTACAACCCTGATTCAGATTTATTACTGAATTAAGTGTTTAGTGTTACTCATGCCACACAATGAGACCTTGCCTTGGGCCGTTTCTTCAGAGACACGCTGAACACAAAGACATTTCAAAAGAAGCAGACAAAGACAATATAAGCAGGAGACAGAGGGGAAAGAGTGAAAGAGGGAGAAGAGGGGGTTAACGGGGGACGGCACTTGGAGGAGAAAAGGTTATGGTTCATTTGTCACTGTCCGATTGGTTTGTCTTTTCCTCATAACAGCACGCTTGAATCCTTCCCCTAACACCCCCTTTAAAGTCCCCCCACTGGCATGTATGCACACACACACGCACACACGCACAGATATACATACACTCTCTTAGCCTGAAGATGAGCTTTATATCCTCTATCCTGTTCTACAGAGCTTCTCAAGGATTCTTTGGATTGTCTTTATCATGGCCAAATAGTTTATTCAAACTCGATAAAATAGAAAAGATATTTGTTTTACATGGAGGACAAACCTCTTAACTTCGCAAATAGTGAGCTGGACAGCTGTCATGCTGTAGTGGAAGTACAGGACTAGGGCTGGGTCACGATGGTAGTGAGGTTGATTTTCTATATTTTTGTTGTTAATTGTTAGTGCTTTAGCTGATATATGATCAAAGATAAAGTAAAAAAGGTCAATTGTGAAATATTATTACAATTTTAAAAAATATAGTTCAAAAGAACAACATTAATATATAATAAAGACTTTCATAACATTGTAAATGTCTGTCAATTTTGATCAATTTAATGTTCTTGCTAAAAAACATTTTTTAAATGTCCGTAAGAAATGTGTTACAGGGCTTCATAAAGATTAGACTAACCATTCAGACTAAAAGGTCAAGATTCCACTGGTTAGCATGACCCCGTTAGCCCCCTGCTGGTAGATGCCGTAAATACACAAAAAGCATAACATATATGGTAACACTTTATTTTACAGTGCCGTAGTTACACGTTACTACATGTACTTAGTATAGCAATAACAGTAAATTACAAGTAACTAACCCTAAACCAAATCCTAACCCTAACTGTAACTCTGTAACTGTAACTAGTAAGTTCATGTAGTTAATTAATAGTACTCAGTACTTATTTGAGTAATTGCAATGTAACTACGGCACTGTAAAATAAAGTGTAACCAAATATATTTTTCCATTGATGGCCATTAAAATATATTTATATTCTGGTTAAATAAAAAATAATAATAAAAAAGCTACATTTAAATCACAAATATTTCATTTTAGTAGGAACCTTTTTATTTTGCTGTGCTTTTGAAAGAGTGTTTTTTCCCCCCACTGTTTCTTGCCTTTCATGTCATAGCTTAGTCACAAGTAAAGGGTTTGGGACTGAGCCCATGAGCAAAGATGGCAGATTTCAAACTGGGAACTTACAGGGGGTCCCGTACCAGGTGCCACTGAGATGAACGGGAATGCTAACAGATAGCTCTCCAGGTTTTATAGCCCTCTGTGGTTCAAGCAACCCACCGACTAGTTGATTTTAAAACATTTTCAATATACAAGCCTAGGTTTTTTTTTTTTTTTTTACAGAGGTGGTAACAACTAGAAAAATTGTTTTTTCACTCTCTCCTTATTATGTTTTCTCACTATCTTTCTCTATCCTGCTGGGACTGATATGGCTGTAGGATGTGAGGAAGGCCACAGCTGAAGTAGCAGTCCAGAATGCACTGCCGGCAGAATTGGATAAACTTGTTTATTGGTATTGTGTGTCCACTCAAAGAGCATCACTGTGTAATGAATGGCAGAGCACAGCTATTGCAGTAAACTCTCTCTGTGTCTTTCAAATTCACATCCAATAGAGCTTTAATGATGTGACTGTCCAAACTACAATATTACCAACAAAATGTAGAGCAATTTCTGAATATAACACAATCCTTTCTTCCTCTCTTTCATGGTGCACGGTCAAGCAGGTGACATGCTGGTTGCCGGTTCAAACCCCAACTGGGATCGAATAGAGTGTTTTCCAGCAGCTAGATAATTAACCTGAATTCTTCTGTGTATCCAAGCGCATAATGGACAACTGAGAGCCATGTCAGGGACTGCAGATAAGGGCATCTGCTCTGCATTCTGATTACAGTCATAGAAATAACACTGATAATGATGCGTTATTATCATCAATTATCTTCTCATATTATGGAAACAGAAAAACATGAGTAAAAGAGATTGGATGTTTGTCTAATCTGTGGTGACAGTGCAGCAATTGCGTGTCTGTGTTGTATTGCTGAGGTTCGTGGCTTGAGAAAGCGAGGGAAAGAAAATCTCACGCAAAACATGTCCGCCAGAGTCCGAGACGACAGAGTTAATGATGACACTCCTCTTTTCCCTAAAGGACCACCATCTGTGCATTGACTCTGTGGTTTTATCCTATTTTCTGGCTTTTTTTTTGTTTTTTTTAAAGCACTTTAATTGGATTTCATCATCCTGACAAGTGCTTTTGGACAGATAATTATCACTGGTGCATTGTCCAGTGCTATCTCTGCCTCTCTTCTCAGTGGCCTTTGTGTTTAAACATGCCTTCTATCCAGATAAGTGCGTGAGACTGCCATGCAAATAATCATCTCTGAACACGCTTTAGAGCACTCACCCGAAGAATCTCTTACCACAGGAAATAAAGGATTAGACTGCAGTGGACGCTCTCTTCTCTCGTTTTCGCTCTTGCTCTTTTTCACACCAGTGCGTAGTTATTAGTCAGACAAGGGATTCCAACATGGTGGAAAATATTGGATCTGGATCAAGTGTAGCCATGTTATTCAACACCAGTGACCATTTCTACAGGGGGTGGGGGAAAAGCTTCCGGAATCAATGTTGTAAGAAATATCATCCATTTAAATAGAAATCAACACCACATACACAGACCGATATAAAATTGCAAATGTACCATTCCTCGGTCCCAGTGGGATTTGAGCATGTTTCGCCACATTGTACTAGTTGAACATAAAAAGTTTATCTCGCAGGCGACTACAACCGAAGACTGATTCTGCGGGGCACTTGAAGAGCCGGCTTGTGTCTGAATGCATTCAACGCTCCTTTCTTTCCCCCGCCCTCATCCTGGAATATATTCAGGTTGACGCTGTTGCTTTTGAGACTAATACAAGGAGGCGCATCAGAACAATTCACATTGTCAGAAGCTCTTCTTTCTCACCCCATTTTATAGACTTATGCAATTAAGCCTTGTTCCTTTTTACTGCCAACATGAAACAGGGGCGAACATCATTTCTGCCACTGCCAAAAAGCCAGGGAGAGCTCAATATTCATGAAATATTCTAATATCCTACCTTCCCAGTGGGGTGAAGACAGTGAGAGAAATAATGATCACTGCTCATGTCAGCCAGCAAAAGCAGGAAAGAGAATTATGCAACAGCATATCTCCTCTGCACTTTTTTTTTGTGGTTTCGCACTTTTTTTTACCGGTAAGTGGATTATTCTCCAATCCAGGACACAGGAAAATTAATGTTTTCCATCATGACTACGCATAGTTTTGAAGCCTCGGATATTAAACTAGGCCTTAAACACGCTTGCCGCTGAAGAAGTGGGTTGAACAATTTCAACATAATTGGTTTGCCGGTTTCTCCAAAACTGCACTATGTAGCAGTTCTCTTCAGGGGTGGAGATAAAGAGTAGAAGATCTTATTAGGACTTGTATTTTGACAAGGTCAGGAGTTGAGTCTGCTCGTTGACATCTCAGTACGAGCGAGGCCGTCTTGGGGCTGTCGAGGGGCTTGACTGACAAGCCTCTGCCGATGAACGCTGGATTTGAAGAACTGATTTAGTTGTATTTTCTTGTTTGTTTGTGCCAGGGTGTGATGCATGATTGAGTCACTGACAGCTCAAAACCAGAGAATTAGAGCATCACGTCATGGCTGCAGGACGGTTTCTTCATTTCCTGCCATTCTTCCTGTACACAAAGCATGTCCTGTTGATTTCCAATGCAAATTGGTATCATGATAGGAGTATGCTTGCGGTAAGTGATATTAACGTAGGTTTATAAAAGTAAAGCTCTACCAAGTCTGCCCCCAGGCATCTTTTCTGCTGTGACACGCATATGCGTATGAAACCGCGTTTTCTCTTGGTAGTTTGTAACTTGCATTATGTATGAATGAAGCATCTGAATAATGAAACTTGATTGTAAGTGTAACAACACACCACTGCAAGGCTGTTAAGGTGTGAATGCGTGTGTGAATGTATACCTCTCTAATGGAACTTAATGGATTGTGTTCAGATCTCCACCACTTTAATGGGGTGAGATGTCTGAGAGGACTTTGTCCTTGTTTCACTCTCCACAGTTGAAACTTTCCCACTGACCCACAGCCGAGACTGAGGCCAGTGTCCACTGTGTTTCCTGTTGGATTCAAAAGCAAGGTGTTTCTTGAAAATGCAGTAAAGTGGCTGCCATTTTTGAGGTTTTCTCCTTTCTGACAAAACCAGCTTAGTCTGGCATGACTCTTCAGGTTGATTCATGCTGGTTAGTTTAGCTGGTCAAGCTACTTATGAAGCCTGGTGGGGAGGTCAACTTCCAAAACGTATATTATCAGCAAGCCTGGCGGTTTCCTCAGTGCCTGCTGAATGAATTATTGTTAGCGAGATGGCAAAACAAGATCTTCTCAGTCTGTCAAATATGAAAATCATATTAAAGAAATGGAAATATGAGACTCAGGGAACCGTCAGTCTTCGGGAGACTGTTTGCCTTTTTATTTACAGCGTCTTCAATTTTATTATCATCAATACTTCCAAATAAGCCTCAGCAAATGCAGAGCTGTTGCCCATTTCTCCATGGCAACACATCGAACGGAGAAATGTGCTTCACAGTTATCATGCAAAGCCCATGACGAGACAATTACATCATGCAAAGTTGATTTTTCACACTGAGAGAATGCGCCACTTCATTACTGACACCTCTGAAATCTGATTGGCCTTGTTGGCCTTTGAATGAGCAAAATAACATATATTTGCATAGTGAAAGATAAAGCCAGGGAAACAGAACACAAAAGACAGAATGAAAACTGAAGCAAGAGTACACTGTAAAAAGTAATTATATTTTATCCAGCGTACAGTGCTTTTTTGAGTCACAGATAATAAAATGTGTGAATTTCTTTGAACCTACATTAAAACACTGACAATATTCCCTCAAATGTTGCCTCAACTAGCCTAAATAAAGTTGCATTCACAAAGACCTTCATACAATAGCGTCAATGATGCGTTAAAATTGCACATCAGAGATGTTTCTTTCTTCTCAGTACTCAGAGACAATGTTGCCAGATCTCGCTATAAAAAACCAGCATCTAGGTCTGGAAAAATGCCTCAACAAAAGTCTAAATAAAACCTTACAGCCACAAAACACCAAATTATGGTTGGCACTGAGACAATTTTTGTTAGAGTGTTTTATATAAAGTACACACTGAGAGAGATGTAGGGGGAATGTGCTTATTTCTTCAATAAATATGGACTGTTTAACGCATTAAAATAATTAACACGATTAATGAAGCATTCATTTTTTTTAATTCCTGACCCTAATATATAAATATACTTTGCTGGGTTAACTATTCCTTTTAATTGGAGACTTAACGTAGTTTCACGTTGAGCGTTTTTGGCTAAACAACGGACAACTAAGGACAAACTTAAAGACAACTTTTGGTGTTGAGAGAACCAAAAAAAGCACTTTTTTTCACCAATTCCTTTTTACAGCGTACTTCTGCCATTGTAAAGGAAAACAAGTAAAACCACTCAGACGGGATATAGAAAGACCAAAGAAAGAGAAGCATCTAAGAGTTACAGCAGCAGGAGAGAAATGGCATTGCACATTATTGAGAGAAGCATTGGTGCTAAGCTGCTTATTGATAAAAGCACTAATCTGCCTGGCGGAAGGTAAAGGAGGCTGGAATGAGTAGTGATAAAATATTTGAGCTAAAGGAATTGCCATCAGGGAGCTGAGCCTCTACATAGCTTTACCTAAAGGAGCTTCTCATTTTTTATTAAGTGCGACTCTGACCATCATCGGCTCACAGAACGCGTTCTTGTCAGCAGTGAAATGAGACAGGGCACAGAATACAACTGCCACTGCCTTTCATCTACTCAGGAAAACAGCTAGAGAGATGAAGAGAGAACGTCAACGTCTATAAGCCTGTCATGATTATTAAACAATTAGCTGATTGTGATTATTGTACACTTTAAATTCCAATCACATAATACCATTCAAATTTATAAAAGCCAATGTAGAAATAAGTGGACTATAATGATTGCTTTTATTTGTATAACAATTATTCATAATTGTGTCAACCCACCCTATCTATATTCATCCTTATCATAGCTTTCTCTTCTCATATCATAAGCAAGAATGTAATATGATGAAATCAGAGATGCTGTGCCTCCGGCTCAGTGACATGGCTTCGTAAACACCCATGTAGAAAAATGCTTCTAAGACAACATTCGCATAAATCAAGCTCCTTGTGGTTGTGTGCAGAAATATATTTGGGAGGAAATGAATCTGACTGTGAACACTTGCATATTACCATAATCATTATCATTATTGTCATCCTCGTCTTCGACGACACTATCATTACTCGCACATCTGTGTGCTGCTGCAGTGCGCTGCGCCTCGCTGTCGAACAGCTCAACAACATCAGCCATCTCAGAGAAATGGTCTCCTGCCAGTGAAGCACCTCCTGGGTTGGGGCTGTAATCCCTTTTAACAGGTAATCATTGGAATGTTAGATTGAAATCGCCAACAAACCATGTAAGGACTGGACCAGAGGCCAGAAGATTTACGCAAGCCCCTCCACTACTCGAATCCCAAGTTTCTGAAAGAGTTTGTGTCCTTTTGAGATGAAGGGAGAGAGGGAGAGAGAGAGAGAGAGAGACAAAGAGAGATGATCCAATTCTACTGTGTCAGTTCTGCAGGGCCCATCCCAGTGTGCTTGTCAAGATCACGAGAATCGATTAGCCCAAACTCAAAATGTCATGTCAGTCTAATTTATTTGAAGTAGAGATCCAACTGGGTGGTGATATCTAGTGAATCATTTTGGCAGAAGGACAGGCTTGAACATACTAAAATTGGTTGTTGGCCAAAATGTGGTGCGACTACAAAACGGCTAAGAAGGAACTGTAAAGAACTTTGTGGTTATACAGTCTTATCACTACTGGACAAGATTACTCATTTGGAATATGTCTGCCCAGTGCACTAAATCCCTGAGCACTTGTCCAGGTCAATCGATTCTGAAGTGTCAGCCAAGACCAGTCAGTCCATAAGTGCCTGCAGAGACTTGTTAGTCCCAGAGAGACCCTCTAGCGAGACTTTGTATGAACAAGAATGCATATCTGACCCTCCTTGTTGTCTTGATGGCATCTGCCATGTTGACACAAACGCACCAGGTGTAGAAGCAATGGAATTACCTTATTGTGTTCATTTCCCTCAGTATGAATGATCTCTGTAGAATATCATTGCAAAGTATTTCTTGATAATTGCTTAGTTGTTTGCTCCTGCGGGCTGGGGGAAGGGAGGGTGCCTTGAAATCTCAAATTCCTGTAAGTGCAGCAGTTGTCTTCACGCTGAGCAAGAGCCTGTGAGGCCTTCGCACCTGACAGAAGATTGGTCCACCGAGAGGGAGTTGAGTGCCGGCAGTATTGTGCTCTAATGAGGAGCAGTCTGAGGGTATTATGGGCTGTATTCACTGAGGGGAGATCTGAGAGGGTGGGCGCCAGGTTTGAGGTTTACGGCTGCATTCTGCTATGGATATTAGCCAGAGCTGGGTTGAGCAGATGCTCAAAATGTGGGA
This sequence comes from Anabarilius grahami, assembly GCA_003731715.1. NCBI lineage: Eukaryota > Metazoa > Chordata > Actinopteri > Cypriniformes > Xenocyprididae > Anabarilius > Anabarilius grahami. The sequence continues at coordinate 14,491,310 of RJVU01007007.1, read as the reverse complement.
TTCTGGGAAGGGCCTTGAGGCAGCCTCCATAAAGGCAGGGCTGCTTCACATAGAGAATATGTGAGTAGGAGATGAGCCATACAAAGAGCAGGGGGCTCTAAAGGTACTGAATATCTTGGTGCCAGGGCTGATTTATGGCCACGTTGGATTCATTATATAGGGTGCATAATTTACTAAAGTGAAAAAGAAAAGGAGAGGAAAAGAACAGAAGAATGCTCTGTAGAAAGGCAACATTTTTGATGGTAGATCGTCTTATCTTAAAGCTTTGCTTGCCAGAGAATATGAGACGTGTGTGGTAGATATGAAGATAGAGAGATGGAGTGGAGATAGCAGGAAAATGCTTGGCGCGGAGCTATTTTTCAGCTACAATGCTTTGCTAGCCTTCACTTCACTGCTTTTGCTTAGTTTTGCCATACCCTGGATGGTCAAAGCAGTCTTGACAGAGTAAGGGTGAAATGAATCTTATATCATAGTATGAAGAAATTTTTATAGCATGCTATCTAAATTGTCTGACTGTATCACAATACTTATTTTTGCTTGGAAATCAAGTAAAAAATGGATTAGTGAATTAAAGGTGAAGTGTGATATTTCTCCCCCATTAGCTGCATCACACGTAATTGCAATCTGTTTAAGCAACCCAACATTTGGGACAGAAGTAACCCATTTGTTTAACCAGTGGGGGAGTGTTTTAAACTTGTTAAGGGCAAACATTATTTTTGGAGTTGTGTTTGAATAACACAAGGGATAAATTCCTATCCTTCACATTATGTAAATTATTAGTCAATAATGCCTGTGATTGCCCCGCTTGAGATGTGTAAGCTGAAGCTGTGACCAATGAATGAACTAGGGCTGGACCCGAATATTCGATTATTCGAATATTCGTTCGGTGGGTTGGTATTCGATTTTCAATTTTGGGATTCAAATATTTTTGTTTTTTTCCCACACACCTGGCATCCCCTCGCGAAACGGTTCTCATTCGCGCTCGAACGTTTACACTATAAAATCTGGCGAAATACAATACTCTTTTTGACAATTATCTTATATAGCCTAGCCATTTTTTTAAATAGGATGGACAGTTGAAGGAACCCAACCTTGTTTTTTTAGAAAAATGTTAGGCTACCTTATTAAAAGTATTGCTCTGAACAGACCTGTGTTTTATATCACTAGTGCAGTGTCCGTTCTTAAAGCATATAAGCCCTGCCCGTGTGAGGCACGCCACTTTCAGCTAGTTTGTTTGGTTGTTCTGTAGTTTATCAAAAGTTTGTTCATTCTGAATGTGTCGCTTGTCCATATTGCGCCAAATGCGACACTGCACTCCTTTGGGTCCACAGCAACACACCCGCCACGTGTGAGGACGATTGGATGAACGGTTCCCAACATAATCAAAATGCAAACAGACAGATAGACACAGAGATTCCTACTGTAACACGTTGTGTATGGAGCAAATAGGGATACATTAGCTCACTTAGCTTGAGTTATTGATACCAGACAGACTTCACAGAGGCGATTGACATTTAACAACTGCCGCTTTATTCAACTGCACATACAGTGCAGACAGTTCAACTTGGAGCGCACAGCTTTTAAAAGGGGCACACAATATTTCTACTCGTTATACTGCCTTTATTAGAGAAGAATATTCAGCCCCTCCCTCTGAAGCTTCGAATATTCAGTGTTGATTACTACCGAAGCTTCAAAGCTCAAAAAAATGGTATTCGGACCAGCCCTAGAATGAACATCGATAAACTGAAGTTATTTAACTTAAACCCAAAAGCATGCTACACATCAGATATATACACAACATAAATAGAATATTACAACTGCTGTAACATCTGCATGTAACATCTTAGTCAATTTGTGCATTAGCATTGATTGCAAGTTAGAATGTGTAAGTATGTTGTGAATACTCTCTTTCTGTTAAAAAAAGCATAAAGTCTTCACAATGTTTTATTAGAAAGCTATACTTATTGTGTTATTTAGGAGATCAGGGTTTAAAGTATAAAATAGTTATTTCTGTTGACATTAAAAAAAAAAAATTAACAGTACAACATTGTGACAGAATCTAGTTCAATTCTACTGGAAAGTAGTGACACACATAGGAAAATATAAACAATTAAACTGTGCTTCACATTGCAACCTTTTATAACAACTTCATCCTCATTAGTAAAAACAAAGCAGTCATGCCTATTAGATCAAAATCTTTGCCAGATGAAACATTACTACCATCTCACAATATATACCATCACCTTCCCAGTATAAAGCTTTTATGAGTGTTCTTCCAACACACTGGCTCTTGCAAATTTAAGAGATGTGAGACCTGAATCCCTGCCTCCCAATCCTCCTCCCTCCAGTTGGAAATGAAGGGCAGCCCATGGTAAAGATGGGGGAAAACAGAGTGTTTTCTCCATCTAATAAAGCATTTTAATTGTATGGATTTAAATTAAGCACAGATTTACAGCTTCGCAAGCTCTCATCACGCCCCTTTAAAAATAACTGGGAACGTCTCTCCCTTGATCCCGACTGTCTCTCACTCAAGGCTTTTACGGAGAGAGAGGAACAAGTCACTAAAAAGGTGTTAGATCTATGCCATGACCAAGCTAATTATCAGCACTGTACTTGATGAATCCATGCAGTTCCCTCGGTATCTGTCACACAGTCTAACACATTTGGAGGTTATAGGGAGAGAGTTTTGGGAAGATCCATGAACTGTGAAAGACACACGCACAAACACACCACACAGCAACACATTTAAACAAATCTCTCCTCGCGGAGTCAGGCCATGCCACTGTGAATTAAGCATTGAGGTTTTTTTTCACACCTCAGGATAGGTCTTTCCGAACAAACAAACTCCTCTTAATGAGTTTTTTTACGGACCAGGAAGGAAAGCAGTGAAGCCAGTCATCACGCTCAATCCTCACTGGCAATAAACGGCAAACAAGGCCACTGTGTTTACACTCATCAGAGCTTAAACTGGGAGAGCTTGAGCCAAGGCTGTCACACGCACCTGAGCACATTGCCACACGCACTGAGTCATCGGTGAGCGTATTACCATTCGCTCCGTCACGCTCCACTCTCCACATCTGTCACTCAGTTTGGCTGAGATTTTAATTTTTTATTTTGGTCAATCTGTTAAGCCTGATGTGGGTTTCAGATGGGATGAAGGGGGTTCCCTCACGAGTTCACATCTGCCAAGAGATGTCACATGAGTCAACATCTGTCCCTTGTTTATATCCCTATCATTCAACTCTCACAGATACAAATATCCATTTATGTAACGCATGTCGTCAAGCGGGAATCTGATCAGATTTTTGCTGAAACCAGTCCACACACAGGAACCTCAGCCCACATTCACACAAACGGATTACATGAGTGCATGCAGAAACCTAGAAGTACGCACACACACAAACAAACAATACACACCAATGCAGCACGCTCTCCATAGCTGGAGTCTATTGTCACTTCCATGCCATATGCTGTCCATCACGGTGTGGGAGCTGCCGTGGGTTACTGTTCTCCCCAGTCAGTGAGTCTGCAAGGCCTGCACTCACCCTGACTGTCATCTAGCATCTGCTGGCTTTATCAAACACCAGACTGGTACTGACGGAGTCAGGACCCATGTGCCCTAGCTTTCCGTCTTAAGCCTCTGCACAGTAAACTTCACTACCACTCTCACTGGAGATTATACTCAATTTTAAATTTCTTACATTTCCCCTCGATCCCCCTTGGATTCAATCTGAAATTATCATGCTGAATGGGTCAGACTGAAATTCCATCTAAGCCAAAGAAAGTGACTTTGGACTTGTTCAATAGCAGCAGGTCAGATGGACACCTCTCACTGGGTAGATCAGATTACATGAGGAATCCGAGAAAGCGTGAACTCTAGAAAATATGACCATTTTACACTCTACCACGCTACAAAAATACTATGAAATCATTTCATGACTGGACCTTTGTAATTGTCTATTCACAAAGTAAATTGAAGTGTATTTTCTGACAGTGAATTGGTGACCAGAGTATATAGACCCCATGATGTAATACAAGAGCCATTTTTGACATCTTTCAAACAGACAGATTCTTATATGCTAAGATGGTCTTTTCATATTATACGCTGGGAATTCAGCCACAACACACATATTGAAATGAGAATAATATTTAGCATATATATATATATATATATAGTAAAATATTCAAATATCAACACCCACTATTTTAGCAAAAGTACCATTCTAACAAAATTGGAATGACCTATATCAGTAATTGCAAGCAAAACCCATTTTTCCACCACCGCATTATACATATAAAATCAGAAATAAAGATTGGTACCGTTTTTGTGCTGTATTTTGGTTGATTGGTCTTGTAGCTGTAATCCGAGTACTGGTCTGAGCCGGTGGAGTTGTCATCACCGCCTGTTCCCACAAAGGTGTTGGCAGCAGGGAGCTCCTGGACAGCCTGATGCTTTTGGGAGGCAGATGGGGACTGGGCCTGGAGCTGGATGGAGGGCAGTGGGGAATTGGAACGGTAGTGCCTGCCTAGGTCAGGGCTTCCAGGCGGATATGTCAGAGGCAAATGGATCCTGGGGCTGTCGTTGACCCCATCAAGGTTAAATTTCAGACTCTTTTGAAGGCTGACTTCCTCATCCTCTCCAAGAGGTTTAGGTGACTTTGGTGGCTTACCTTTTTTACCTTTTCTCCCCTTGCCACATTTTGGCCCTTGCTTGGGGGCATACAAATCTTTGGTCTCCTTCTTGCCAGCCTGATAACCACTCTTAGCTTCTCTTTGAAGGCGATGCCTGATGAAGACCACCACAACAATCACAGTGACCACTCCCGCCACTCCAGCTAAACTGCCATATACAATGTTGCTCCTCTGGGCAGCCAAACCATAATCTGGGTCTCCTGCAATGTCCATATCCAGTGGGGTGTACAAGCTATGCCCCACAAGTGCTTCCACATGACTTACATTAGCAATGGTTTCATTTACGTAAATGTGTACCAAGGCAATAGCATGACGGGATGGTTTGCCCCGGTCACTCACTTTTACCACCAGTCGATGCAGACCACTATGTTTTCGAGTTAGTTCCTTGGTTAGTGTGATTTCGCCATTAGATGGAGAGATGTAAAAAAGGTCATGTGGATTTCCCCCAGCAATGCTGTATACTAGTTCAGCATTGGAACCAGAATCAATGTCCTCTGCTTCAACCACTTCCACAACACTGTCTGGAGCAGCCATGGGAGACAGACGCATAAAGGATGAGTTAGATGGTTTGGTGACAACAGGTGCATTATCATTCTCATCGAGGACATTGATTGTCACTCCAACGTAGGATGACCTGGGTGGGTCCCCTCCATCTACAGCTTTCAACCGGAATGTGTAACTGCTCTCCTTCTCTCTGTCAAATGAGATACTGGACAGAATAGTGCCAGTACCATTCTGGATCACAAATTTGCCCACATCCGGTTCCACAGAAAGTTGAACTTGAGCATTCTCACCTTCGTCCATGTCCTGTACTGTTACCATGCCAACAGGGCTAAGAGGTGGCATGTTCTCCAAGACTGAGAAGCTGTAGCCACTCAGCATGAACTTAGGATCGTTGTCATTCCGATCAAGTACTTTGATTACAACTGTGGCAGTACCCCTGTGACTGGGAACCCCTTTATCAGCTGCAGTAACACGGAACTCATAGCGCTCCTTGTGCTCACGATCAAGAGGGCTTCGAGCACGTACTTCGCCAGAGCTGGGGTCAATCTCAAAAAGCCCCCTTGTTGAAGAGTCTGCAATAATGCTGTAGACAAGCTCTGCATTAGTGCCACTGTCTGCATCTGAGGCAACTACATCTACCACCTTTTCTCCTGGTTGGTTCTCCTCAGCAAACTCTACTTCAAACAGGGTTGGTGAGAAAATGGGAGAATTGTCATTTGTGTCAGTCACTTGGACTTTTAGCGAGTTAGTGCTGGACAGAGCTGGATTGCCTGAATCCACTGCCACTATCTCCACCCGGTAGTCCCTAACTCTTTCATAGTCCAAAGGTGTTGTCGTCTGCAGAAAGTACTTCCTCTTGTTGTCAACTGATGAATCACTGGCTGGCCGAAGCTGGAAAGGAACATCACCTGCAACCACACAGGTCACCACGGCATTCTCTCCCTCATCCCTGTCTGAAACCTGTACCAACGCCACTGCAGTGCCAACTGGCATGTCCTCTGAAATGTTTGCTACCCCATCACTATGAGTCACAAGACCAATGCCTCGAATCTCCACTGCTGGTGCATTGTCATTCTGGTCCATCACATCAATAGAAACATACGTTTTAGAACTTTTGGGTGAGGGGCCTTTATCTCGTGCAACGACATAAAATTTCAAATTGTTGATTTCCTCACGATCCAATGGGCCTTTGACATATATGATGCCTGATGAGCGGTCTATCCGGAGCAGTTTTGGCACAGGATCAATGGCCTGATGTAATGTGTATTCAATCTCGCCATTAGGACCCATGTCTGAATCATTAGCCTTCACCTGCAATAAAAAAAATGAAATAAATTGGACTGAAACAAATGAAAATATAAAACACTAAAATAAAAACAAAATAGATTTTACACATATTCAAGACGATTTACAAAAATAGGACAAGACTGCAAAACAACATTCATTAGACATTGGGCATTAAACATTGTGTATTTGAACACAGGGAACCTATTTATAGTGCAAAACTGGGAACATAGTCAACGTATTGCATAACAGGATTTCTGGGGCATAGGCTATCTATAGAGAGTGGGGTTCCTTAAAAACAAACTATACATATCATCTCAATAATCTATTTCAAATTTATATTAATTTATACTTGTTTAATTTTTTAACCAAATGTGTGTATGTGATGATCAAAATGGATTATTCTAATCATTTAAGAAAGTGAATGTAGTAGTCAGGCCATACTACACTGATGTAAAGCATCAAAGTGAAGAACAGACAGCTGGGAGGTTGGGACAGCAGTGTTCATTAACATTTCACACTCAGACATGATGCAACAGACAATTTATCTTGCCTTGGATCTAAAGGTTGACCTAGCATGTTTGCCATTTTACCTGTAACACAGAGTGTCCGATTGGGCTGTTCTCTGCAACCTCTGCTTCGTAGGAGGATTTTTCAAACGTGGGTGCATTGTCGTTGGCATCAGCAATGACAACCCTCAGCAAGGCACTGCTGTAGCGAGGTGGATTGCCTCCATCCACAGCTTTGATGGTGAGGTCATAGGAGTCTTTCAGCTCTCGATCAAGACTTCCCAACACAATGAGTTGAGGCAATTTTTCACCTCGGTCCTCTGCAACTTGCAGACCAAAGAGTGCTACAGCCTCTGGTCCTGCCATTAAGGTGTAGTCAGCTACTCCATACCTCTCTGTATCTTTGTCAGTGGCCAGTGGAATTGAAAAGAGTGACCCCATGTGGGTGTTCTCTGGAACTGAGAGGGTAAGGACAGGTGAGGGGAATTGTGGTGTATTATCATTGATATCCTGCACCTCGATCCTTCCCTCTATCAGCCGTGGACTCTGATTTTGAATAAGGTCTGTGACGGACACCTCAAACTCCAGGAAGCAGGGCTTGCCTTTATTACGACAATCCTTCAGTGTCTCTCTGTCTATGGGGATCTCAGTGGTAAAGATATCTCCAGTTTTGCCATCCACCCGCAGATAGGGAGCGCCCACCTCCAGTTTGTACAGGTGTCCAGTGTCTGGTAGCCCCTGGTCAGCCGCCAGGCTGCCAATCAGTGTGCTTGGAGGCTGTTCCTCATGTACGCGGTATAGAATGCCTCCCACCGCACCACTCAGCAAGTCCAGTAACAGTCCCCACAACAGAAACAACACCACAGGGAGATCCATGGGCCCTCGGAGAGGTAACACCTCAGTCTGCAAAACAGTGTGAAAAACAAGTTAAATCATAAACAAGTGTGCCGTGCGGTACTCTTTTGAATAAACATAGAAAAACAAACTTCATTTTTTTATTTTAACTTACTTTACTGTTGATGGACTAGGCAAGGGTGAAACAGAATTCACACACACTGTTTTGTGTACACATTGTGAGCACTAAATCCAAGGCTAAGAGTAGTAAAAGCTCTCCGGAAAATGCCTCTTCCCCCGACACCACTAAAAGCCTCCTCTCTCATTATCTTACATTATTTATCATCCTCATTTTTGAGCAGACAATTACTTGTATGTAAAGAATGGAAAAGAAGGTCTACTGTAAAAGTGTCGTTCATAAAGGTGTTTGAAACCATGTTAATGTTTTCAACTTCAGCCAATGATTTAGTAGCATAACTGCTACAACAATGCTTCTTTGCTTAAATCTGGAAGTTAAATCATCCCTATTAATACCACACAGGAAAATGTTAATTAGCACCCTTTTGAGTGCCTGTCCAAGCTAAGCTGCTTTTGAAAATTAATGATTTAGAACACGTAATAAGACACTTCTTAATGGGCTTTTTAATAAGAAGGTATGGGTTACTGTTAGGCTCAAAACAACAGCTCAGCAAGCTTTGTACTATTTACAACATAAATTAAACCATCTTATATGCAGTTTATAATGCATTTCCTCAACATACCCTTAATCCTATACATATTCACAGCCAGTGATGGGGCTATTATTTTGGATGACTTCCCTTTAATGAAGGTTACACTCATTTGATTGGCCCATAACGTAAAATAGGCAGTTTCTCAATGCAAAGTGCTGATGAGACAAAAGGTACGAAGAAGACTGCTAGCACAGCAAAGGAACCATTCAGCATCACAGAATGTAGGCTGAAAGATTCCCCTCTGTGAAACACCGGTATATTAAGACGCTGCACTCCCAGGTCACAGAGCACCTGAAGGCCAGCCCTTATCTCACAGTACAGATTTACTCAAAACAGATGAAAAATATCTGTCCTATCAAGGCTCAGAAGTTTCAGGCTAATTTACACACTGTAATGCTCATGTTTGATTTTCAACCTGCTAGGCTTCCTCATTAATCACTATCCTCTATTTTAGCATCTGCTTTGATCTGTATTCCCCTGGATCCAGGTTTCTCTCCTTTTTAAGCACCAAATGGTTTTGGAGTTGAATTATTTTCTAAGTGAGAAGATGTTGTGCCTTTAAAGGACAGTGGACAGTTTATTGAGCTGTGGCACTTAATGCTGCTGTCTTTAAAGACCCTGTATGTTTATATGCAAAACATCCATGTAACATCTAGAATGAAGCATAAGTCAAACCAGAATCAATACAGGATTTGCAAGCAACCATGATCCAAAGGAAAGTAAATAAGTGTTATACAAAATAGCTAAACACAAGAATGCATAGAAATCCAATCAGAAATCCAATTCCTCCGTATCTGTTAAGATTGGGAGTGCAGTGTATTGATGCACTAATTGCCCAGGTATTGATGTGTCCTCTTTTTGCATTTGCAGGGCAGCCTCCTGTCGATTTAGCTGTGCTGATAGTGTATAGGGTAAAAACATGATTAGGGACTGTGACATAAAGCACAGCCTCCGAAGGCCCAGGCAATAACTTGCACTCATGGCAGTGGGAAGGTGGACCCTAGTAATGTGGTAAGACTGGAACATTGGATCTACTGCTATAGATGTGTGAAAATACTCATAACGGTTATATGTTGGCCCATTCGTTATGTCCTAGTGGAGAAAATGTCATTTCGTGGCTTTTAGTGCATTATGGTTTTTTTGTTTTTTTCTTCATTTGAGAATTTATAAACCTTAAGGGCTTTAAGTATGCTGCTGCAAATCACTGGCTAGCGCATGTAATTATTTGTAACCACACAATTCAAACATAATAAAAATCCACTGACACTGCACTGCCCTACAAAGACAAAGCACAATAACTACACATTTTGTTAAAAGTGGGTTATGACCGAAATTGGGTCTATGATATGACCTCTAACAGACAGATTTGGCTGAACTCTGAAAAAACTTTGGAGCCATTTCCTCAGTTATTGCATTTTGCCTTTGTAGGGTGGATCACAGGGAAGTGAGAACATTTTGTTGAAACGTGTAAGGGGGAGGTTCGCTTGCTTACTTTTTTCAGGCCACCATTGACAGGTTGTAGAAACAATTGTCTTTTTTTTTTTTTATCACTCCCTCAACAGCCACAACAAATTGACACAGATTCGTACATGAATCCAGGAAATCATAAAAATAATATTAAAAATGTAAAACACAGCAACACACTTTACATAAGAGACTCTTCAAACACCCCAAGAGCATAAGCACTTCATCTCATCCTGATAAGAGTCTACAAACACTCAGCAAACTATTTAAGGGCTGTTGGTTTTTTCAACTATTCAGAGTGCCTCACGAACAAAAGGTTATTATAATAGCTATGAACTCAAGTGTAAGCCGGAAAACATGTGGATGAAAACATTAAATATACAGTCTGTTTCAAAGACATCAGTTGGATACACGCTGTGGAGAAGCAATGAACAGAACATATGCTCACTATGGACTGACTGCCTCCCTGGTGAACGCTAGTACACCTAGACAATCTAAACGAACCAGCCACATTCAGCCAGTGTATCAATCTCACACAGCGCTGAGAATATTCAGAGGTCTGTTCAAATTTCAGCACAAGCATTTTCAGACAGAACCCTCAGTTGTAATTCCAAGCCTTGCTTACACTGCACAAGATGTCTGCAACAATTTCAGAAATTAATATGGGTGAAATCCACCCTAAACAAGTTCTGAAGTCATTTTTGACTGATAGTTCATGCAGACATTTCATTTTCCCTGAAGTATTGTGACCTTTTATTTTTCTGCAGTGCTGTAAATCATCTGTTATCACATTCATTCAGGTTCAACAGGTTTAGCATTTCAGCTCAGTCCAATTAAATCAGTTACCCATATTCGTCCACCCTATGGACAAATGCAGAGTAATTTTACAGGCAACTTGCTGTTTAAGACCATACTTTTTTTTCTTTTTTTTGGACCAACACAGGATTTTTAAATATCCTTTGCATAAGGTCATTAAGAATATGATATTTTCTTATTTGATAACTGCAATATTTTATTTTTTTTTTTTCATTTTTGGTGAAAACAACAACGATAATAATTAGTATTATTGCTTCTTCATGGGGGTACGAAATAATTCTATATTTATTTATTCATTCAATCAATTGTTTTGGATTTCAAACCCCATTTTGTAGATGCACATCATCCTTTCCTTTGGGCTCAGAGAGGGTTGTGGGTGGAGATGGTGGAAGGGGGAATCCTGTAATCAGCCTTACAGGGATTTGACCAAACATTGATCCTGCTGTTGACCCAGCCAACCCAGGTGGGCGCTCCACTGCGATTTCCTTTATATCTGCAGTCCTGTTGAATAAAATCTAACCCTGTGCGACTAGATGGCGAGTTTTAAGCATAACAATGTTATACATGACTTGCAGTTGCGCGCAGCAAACAGTAGCCTACATTCAACTGGTCGTTCGTCAACTAGCTTTATCGCAGCTGGCTTACGAATAAACGTTCTGAACCTTAAAATGCGTAGCAAAAGACCTGCAAACCGTTTACTGCGTAATAAAAATGAGATTCCCTGAATTCGCGTCGCACTAAATGGGCTAAGCGGTAACAAACAAGTGCCATTTGGTTATTTGTATGTAAACCTAAACAGCCCGATTGATTCTGGAAAACATAAACGCCAGGGAAATGTGGTCAGAATCTCGAAATAATAAGGGCTCGCACACAAATCACTGACATCAATACGTAATCTTTCATAACCCCTATAGTTTCTACAGTGGCGCCGTGTATCGAATATTTAAATGTGACCCATCGACATATCGAACCTTCCCCTCAGCTTTATTCATTTTCCAGTGGCGACAGTAAAGTTCGTTGCCTACCTTCGTCGATCACTTTTTCCTGCCAAGACCGAGGCTTCTTGTCTGAGGATCAACTACAGCTGATGTTTCCTTCGAGGTTACACGGACCCCTAAACACCTGATTTAAAGAATCCAGACATCAAGAAAACATAAAATCCTTCCGTTGGAAAACAATCCATAAGTAGCCGAGCTATTTTCCACGCCATTCCCACGACTCCGCGTCAGTTTGATAACATCGGCACTCATTTAAGTGATAATGAATGAGAAATTACGGCTGATGATGACTGTTCAAATGTCTTTGCTGTTGTTTCTCAACACAGAAACGCTTCTAAAACGAGCAACTTCCCCCGTTTCAGTCCATAAATCCTCAAACACCCATTTTAAGAGAGTACAGCTTCTCACAAAATTTGATAGTGCTCCTCGTTATTTTTACGGAATGATAGCATAATCTACCGGAAATAATGTAAAAATGTAACAGTACATGGCAGAACGTATGGATTCGCGTTTTCCCCCTTCGCTTTCCTCAGAAGTAGACTACCAACGCAGTTTTGGCACAAGGATCTTCTCCGCACAGGGTTAATCCTGCATTTCTATGCATGTGAGAGAGTGAGTGGAGAGATTTCTCAGCACCGCGCGCTGTTCCCCTCTAGAAGCGCGCGCAGGCGGACGCGCAAAGCGAGAGGAGGTGGGGCTCTCACGCGCCACAGGCTGTTTGATGAAAAAATATTTTAGGAAAATAGTATAATTGTTAATAGCCTAATATATGGCACATATATGTTTTAATTGTGTTTCATTGCTTCATATTAGCCTTTTTTGTTGTTGTTTAGTCAGAACATTTCAATTAATTGTCTGAACCGGTTCACAAAACCAGAATCTGACCGAATCGGTTCGAGCAGTTCACGAGTCATTGAACTTGAACCGGCATTTTCCAAAACAACGCATTCTCTTTCCAATTGAGAAATCATGTGGTCTTTGGACTAAACTAAAGATTTGACTAATTAAAATGAGGTACTTGCTTAAATCAAAAATGTTAAATGCAAATGAAAATTGCCCTCGTGTTGTAAAGGTTTTAAAAAAAAATAATGAGCTGAGTTGGCTGTAAGAAAAACTGAACTGGTAGCTACACATAAAATTACATTAAAAAATGTAAAAAAATTATTCATAAAAAATCGCTATTGGAGAACATGTTAGGATCACTTAAGCATCGCCTTTGAACCGGTAGTTTGAAATGGTACGGTTCGGGGAAAACGATTCACGTAGAGATGAGTCAAATCGTTTCTTTTAGCAAACGTCTGTATCTGTTTTTCATTTAATGAGTTATTAGTTTTAAAGTGTGCGTGGCTTCAAAGTCTTTACACATCAGACCCCTCCAAGGGTCACTCACGGAGCTCTGCTCGTTGTGTCGTTACTTTCTCGTGCGTGGATCATAATCCTGAGCAATTGGGTCGTAAAATGTGATGAGTATTGATCGAGTTGGAATTGCATCCAGTGAACAAATACAGTTTGATGCATTCAACAGTTAAGAGCGGAGAGCTCTTTGCTCTTTTGGCGCCACCCACGGGCGGCATGTACACACGGCTGGCAAAGCGGGTTCACGTTGCCTCTAATCTACCCCATAAATCCACTCCTCCATCGCCCACGCCCACGCACACACACACACACACACACACTTACACACACAGAGCCGCTGTTGTTGTTCTCATGCTGAAAACAGGATGCTAGATTGTGTAACGGTTTGTGTGAAGAGAAAGACTAGACCTCATCCATGAATACAGCCTTCCTATAAAAATTTGAGCTTTAGAAATTAATGGAGATGTGTGTGGTTCAGCAACATGAATGAAGACACCAACAACAGACAGGAAACATCTACTGCTGAATATCGGATTCAAAAACACCTTGTATGCACACATGCGCAGTGCAGTGATCTGTATGTTTTACATCTTACAACTGTTCCCATGTGTATTTTTGTCTTTCGTCTCACAAACTGGGAAGTGGATGAGACTTAAAAAGGGTTGGCAATGTTTTTCATAAACACTTGTTGTCATACTGGTTGACACTTTCTTCACATCCTGATAGCAATTAATAATAGAAGTGGTCTACATATTAAAAAAAATGTACATATATCTTCTGTGGAAGTCTCAGGACCAAAAATGTTTGTCCAATCATTGCATTTGGTCCGAATGCAATGATAGAATGTCCTACCTGCCTGTCAACCTATTTATTTGCATACCTCTGTGCAGAGGTCACACATGATCAGCATGTTCCATGAGGCCATGCAGGTTTGGAGACACACAAGTAGTATGTCCGAATTCACAGTATTCATAAAACAGTAGACGAAAAGTACCTGGATGACCTGAGATTCTGAAGTGCGCTAACCATGTCCAAAATGGCACCCTAAACACTCATGGTCTTCCTTCGATTCCGCACTTTTGTCACATAACACTGCTTTGACTGTCTGTTAGACGTCTGCTGCAAAGCTCACTTCTGTACGGGCTCGGCAAAACCCAGATAGCAAATTTGTGTTGGGCCAAATCCAGCTGAATCCAGTTTGGCCCACATACCGCATGGAATTACAGTCCAAGATTGGCTCAAAAGCTACTTACCAAAAGTGAGGCAGACCAATGCCGGAAACAGACCAAAACTCACCCATAACTTCTTCCATGTCCCAGAAATCAGCCATAACTGGCCCACAACAGTGCCAGAATCCCCAGATGTCAGCCAGAAAAGAGCCAAACTGCTGCCAGCTTCACCCCAGAACTCAACCACAACTTATCCAGAAGCACCAGAATACACTCGTAACTGAACCGATATTATGCCAAAATCCCCAAAACTGAACCAAAAATAATATTCATATAGTGAAATGTATAAATACAAATACAATCAAGCCAGAAGTGCTGGATGTAAGCCAGATTTGGCCCAAACTCTGTTGCTATCTGGGAAGTGTGCATCGAGGGCACATGTCGACCACAAAGAGGGCGTCCGCTAGCATCCTCCTAAAACCTAAAATGACAAATGGGACAAACTACATCTCACGGACTTCATGTGCACGTGGCGGCCATTGTAAGTCCACAAGACCATAAGTGCATATGAAGAGTGCCATTTGGGACAGGGCCTTTCCCATGAGGCCATGAGAGAGGATTTGTGACTGGAAGTGAAGCGACGTAACTGAAGCCGTCGGTCACATGACAATGACAACATGGAAGATGTAGGACGTCCAAATTTAATTTATATTACACACATTTATACTATATAGAATGTACTTTTTAATGGTCGCGAAAAAACATGAGACAGTTATAAGTTTCAAGCCAAATGTAGTAACTACTATACAGTATGCAATTTTGAATGCAGCAACAGTCACAGAGTGCCGCTAACAAACAGCAGCCACCTTTTACAGTTCCTCCTGAACCAAAACAATGAGTATATGCTGCGTTCACGCCATGTCGTAATTATCATAATTCTGAAATAGTAGCTTGTGAAGTTCTACTCTGAGCTATTCACATCCTCAGAGCTCTTTAAGTTGTTTACGTTCATTATTATTGTAATGTTATGTGCTTTGAGACATGAGGTAATTTAACGCCATCTCTTGTGACGATTTGCAGACTCTGGTCTGGCTGAGCACATCCATGTGTTTTGAAGGAGGCATGGCTTAGGAGGGTGGGATCTTATGCTTTCAAAGCTAGCTTCTATTGTTAGCCTCTACAAAATTGCACTCCCTAGCTTTAATATTTATTTGCTCTAAAAAGGTCTTCTGATATAAATGTCAGTCTTCTTTTTAGATGTGCCATCAAAACAAAAATGACAATTATACTCTGGTGGTTTTCTCCGATTGTGAACTCGGTGACTGTGAATCAGACTCTTAAATTTAGGGTTTAAATAAACAGAACTTTCAGAATCTGAAATCAGATCTGAATTCCAATTGAGGAGAATTAGTTAATGTAAACATAGTGTCTAAAACTATCTGCTCATTCATTTCTATTATAAATTGTGTATTTCTACTCATTTATTTGATAAGTTCTGTATTTAGGCAGTCAAGAGGACATTTTAGAGCTTGGATAATGTTTCATGCTCAAGTCCTTCATTACAGACAGCAAGCCAAGGCCAAAACAGTTTAGCTTCATTTAATTAGCTTTAGCATTAATTTAGCTTCATTAAGTCTTTCATTTAAAGTTATCATTCACCTAAAACTGAACATTTACTGACTCTTGTGTCTTGTTAAAACTTTCGTTTGACACAAAAACTGTTATTTATAGCAGAATTTCCAAGTTGGTAATTTCCATACAATACAACTGAAAAATAACTGAAGCTGTCAAGCAAGATTTCACACAAAGCTACCGTATGATATCTGAATTTGGTCTGAACACAAGTATGAACTACTTTTATGGTTTTTATTGCAGTTTAGCAGCTCCTGGTCTCCATCCACTTTCACTGTACAGAAGAAAGCAGCTCGGACATTTTGCTAAACATCTCCTTTGGTGTTTCAAAGGTTTAGAACAACACAAGTGGGAGTAAACAATGACAGAATTTTCAATTTTGGCAGAACTATCCCTTTAAGTATCCAGTCTGCCAAGGCCTTTATTGATTGTCATGAGACCAGCGGAGTAGAAAGTAGAACCTGCTATGCTTAATTCAGTGTTTACATTGCAAAACTGAGGATTCAACTCAATATTTTTAGCCCTGTATGATTTCAACACGGTAGATGTTTCCTGCACTGGATGTAACAGCATGCCACCTGATGCTGTCTGTTAAAATCACGCAGCTCCCACCAGCCGAGGGGAGGTCTGTATGAAAGAAAGACAGCAGGCAGTTTGTCCTTCGAAAAGAGTGCAACAGACGTTTAAGATTTTTTTTGGGTTGGAAACTACACGTTTAATTATTTCCACCATGCTGTGGGGGGTTTATAAAAGCTCAGAGGGGAAGAACAATAGAAGTTGGATTCTGTATAGATAAAACCGAGCCAATAACCACATCCACCTCACATCATTCCAAAAATCAAATTTTTGCCTGACCTAAATGCTAAAAATGGTTCATCATCTTTTCATAAAGTCGTCTTTATATAGACATCTTTTATGAAAGATCAATACAAACTTGTTAAACCTAATTATCACAGACACAGCAAAGCTTTGTCGAGCCACATCTCCCTGGTCTTTGTGCAAACATCAAATCCGATCCATGGTGAACAGTGGTGACAGAACCCAGGAGCTTCCAGAGCGGCTCACTGCAGCAGACCCCGAGCCTGGCCCTCAGGGAGAGGTAGGACTTCTTCTTTTCTGCCAGGCGCTCTGAAGACTGCCTCTTTCAAAGAGTTCCAGTGTGTGAGCCTTTCTCTCTCCTCTACCAGTCTCTCATTAGCAGCAAACAAACAGCTGTCGGGTTACCTCTCTTGGGCTCTCATTAAGCGCTGCCAATCATTCACAAGCCTGTCGCCAGCCAATCAAAGAGAGGCTTCTACCCACGCTGTGCCCGCCTTCATGCAACAGGGAGGAGGTCAGAGGTCAGCTGCGCATAAGGCAGTATTTCGCTATATCTTTGTGAATGATGAGTAAGTCTGTATAATTCATCGAAATGAAACCAAAATCGCAATATGACCAGGGTGCATTACAAATAATGCGAGTTACGTAATCAGATTACCTTTTCTAAGTAACTATTAAAATAACGCATTACTTTTACATTTACAAAATATTCGGAGTTACTTTTTCAAATAAGTAACACAAGTTACTTTGTTGTTGTTGGTTTTTTTCATTAATTGGTTGACACTTTTCCTGTCCCTATGTTCAGATAAATCAGGAGTAAGAGGCGGAGGCGTTGTGTGCGGTGTGCAAACATGATGGTTATTGTAGTTGTAGACCAGGGGCACCCAATCCTGTTCCTGGAGAACTTCCTGCAAAGTTCAGCTCCAACCCTGATCAAACACAACTGAACCAGCCAATTAAGATCTTCAGTAGCACTTGATTACAGACAGGTGTGTTTGATCAGGGTTGGATCTGAGCTCTGCAGGTAGGTAGATCTCCAGGACCAGGATTGGGCACCCCTGTTGTAGACTAAAGCCGGGTGCACACTGTGCGATTTTGGCCACGATTTGGTCGTCTGAGACAAATTTTGAGAATCCTAAACGATTCCTATATTCCTAGGCTAAAATCTGTAGTCTTTGATAGCTAGTTTGACATATTCACAGACAGCCGATTAATGACCGTTGCGATCAAATTTGACCTCCGACGAAATTCTGGCAGTGTCAGAAGATTTGGCACACAGTCCTGCAGTGTGAATTCTCCTACGATGAATGTCAAATTGTCTTCGTTTTTCAAGACAAGCCATGATCAAAATTAACGCTAGAGATGTCTTTGTTAGCCACCATTTTAGTCCCGTGTGTAAAGCAGCTCACTGTCTCACCGAATGTGTGTGGGTTAATGATGTAAAACTCCGGACAAGTTTTCATGCTCTTGTCCGTTTTTAACATGTTTTGACTGTCGTACAGTCTGACATAAACGATGACTGAGATCCCACAGTGTGACATGGAGATCATGAACGTACAGTCTGACAAGCAACAATCGTAAAGGACTATTATAAATCGAACAGTGTGCACTCGGCTTAAGAGTACGTTTACACAACAATGATATGCTTAAAACGGATACGTTTTTCCTTTGAGTTTTCAGTGTACAGACATTGTGAAAATGATCCCCATTTAAACGAATCCGTGAAAATGACCAAAAACGCTGTATTCTGCTGGCAGGCCATTAGATGGCGATGAAACACTATAGACTGCACGTGTAATGTGCATGTGCACAACATCATCATTTTCACAGGTTTGCGTTTTTATTGTTTACACAGAGATCGTCTTCAAAAACTTGCACTTTGAAACCCGTTTTCAAAAGTTTGCATTTTCAGACCACCAAAACGCCGTTGTCGTGTAAATGAATGGCCAAAATGCGTAAAAAGTTTTCAGTTTTTAGTTGAAAACGGTGTTGTGTATAAATGTGAGCGTGCATTTACTCATCTCACTTGCACAAAAACAGATCCAGTATTACTGAAAATAAAAACAGTGAAATGCAAATCCAGAATATTACACAAACCTGCAATAATTAAATGTTAAATTTATCAAATATACTTTATGTATTTAATCTCACTTTATTTAACCAGTGTCATTGCTGCTTACCTTTGGTGATCCAATTCAACAATAGGCCTACTAATAAGCAAAAATCACTTTAGATAAACATCACATTTGTGTTTATTTTTTTTGTGTGTTATCTTTATTTTGTTGAGTGTTGAATGCCCTCTATTGCACAGGTATGAATTTCCTTCAGCCTGAGGCTTTTTCATTTTCCTTTTAGTGAAAGGGGCCTTTACATTTGCCAAAAATAAATGTTTTTTTATTATTATTAAAAAACAAACAAGCAAGCCCAGCCCAGGTTAGAAATGTAACGTAAAAAAAAGTACTTTCCACAAAAAGAAACACAATTAGCTACTTTTTTAGGGAGTAATGCAATATTGTAACTTGTCACTTTTAAAAGTAACTTTCCCCAGCACTGGATATGACTTAGTGTGATTATCAAACCGTGAAGGCTGCGTTTTAATTAAATACATATATGTGCTGCATGTTTCAGAGTGAAGTGCTGTTTGAATGTGTTCTTATTAAGACAGCCATAAATGTTAGTATTGTAATTTTACAGTTGTAATGTAAAATAAATTATAATTATTTTTTAAATTTATTTTACAGTGAAATATTTTTTTGTATATTTTATGGTAATAATAATTAATGAATATTTTTACTATTGTTGTTATTATTATTATTTTAAACCCATATTGATATATAATCACAACATTTTGGTCAAATCACGCAGCCTACAAACAAGTACAGCAAACTTCTTCTTTTTTGAAAGCACATTTTTATCAGAAAAATGGTAATTCGTTTTTTTACCCAAATCATGCAGCCCTACTTACAAGCATTATAACAACAACAAACAAAGGTAACAAAGAGCATGTTTAATTGTTAGTTTTTTACTTGTTAAAGAAGTGTTAGAAACCCAAACAGTAGTAAAAACATATTTTACAGAATTCCGTTAAATACTCCAGACAAAAGCAGCTTGTCTCACAAAAGAAAGTCTACATCCAGGTTTTGTATAGCCTGAAACCTGTTCTAATGAAAGGTGAAAGACTTTAAAATCGCCCATCTTTTGTTCTTTGATTGTGTAATAGCAGTGACTCATTCTTCACACAGTTTGCGATAATGACACCCCCTACTGTCAATCAGTATATTCAGAAATATTCAAAGGGGATAAAACTGCATAATGGCATAGAAAACTCAGAGGGGGTGCAGAGGAGTTGCTTTGGTTAGTGCTCTATTTCACAAGCAAAGCAGTTTGATTATTCCTCTCTTTAGAGCATGAGATGGTTTTGACATTTCCACACAGTCACTTCACACAATATGCATGCGGATGACATACGCATTGTTCTTCTGCAGCTGAAACTCTCTTTTTCCCTCTTTCCCTCTGATGAATTAAGTACTGAATGGAAAAGCATAATGTGTGTGGGCATTTTTTTTGTTTCCAGAAACCAACATTTACACATTAAAACGACTCAGTTTCAGAGAAACTCATGTGAATTAATGCTTCAGCCCTGAGGCTGACTCACGTGACAAGACCGCAGGGAACAATTAACTGGGCTTAGGAACGAAACCAGGCAGGAACCATTTCTACACATTTCAGGGTCAACAGCTTTATGACAGCGCAGAGCCAGTGCATGAAGAACAAGACATTCCCACCCAAGGAACCTGCTAAAGTTGCACCTTTCAAACGAAGCGGTGGATCCAGACTTGAACACGGTACAGGGGAGTAATGTTAAGAGAAAGGCCAAACTCTTTTAGCTGACTGAATCTCTGAATGTAAGAGCACATTTATATTCAGAGGGTTTGTTGACCTTATGTAAAAGCTATATTTTGGATGACCAACCACTTTCAGCTCTGCCAGCCCCTAAAAAAACACTACTTAATGCCCCATTCACACTGACAGCGATATTATTGTTGGAGGTCACTGGGACGCTATACTGTTGGTTGCTAGTTTCTGCTGCTGGATACGCTAACATTATTGGTTGGCTGCGGAACTACCAGGGTTGTGCAAAATTCAGAATTCAACGCAGGTAACAAACAAACAACATGAGAACAAACCTCTTCTGGAAGCTCAAATCATTAACTATGACAGATCTGAAGGGGAGTCTCAAAAGAAAGTTATCCCAGTATATTTTTCTGTTGATATGAAAAATCGGGTAGATTTAGCAATATAGCGGGTGTATGATGTATATTATGATGTTATGATGAACTATTTGCCTTTCTCCACTGACGTTCTGAGTTGTTTAAAGCGTTTCTAAAGGAAACTGATTTTTTAAAGAAGACTGCTGTCTTAGCAACACAGTAACTGTTTGATAATGTAGTCAAGCAAAAGCGAATCATTTTAATTACCATCATGTATCCGACGTTGTAAAAAGCGATACCATTGTGCAGCGTTTACCTCAGTAAGTTGAGTGAGTGGAGGCGGGGCTAATTAGCATATTCATAGATCCGCGTATACTAAATGAAGCAAGGGTGTAGAGTTACACTTAAGCTATTTGAAGGCATGAAAATGTTTTTCACAGGAAAAAACTTTAAAATATGTCATTTTGGTAATCGAAGATGAGTTTTAAGGGATAAAATGATTGGCTACAGGGGGACTTCAACAAAAATCTGTTTTATTGCTGCTCAAATTTCATTCTGGAGGGGAAAGTGTTAGTATATAAATTATAGCAGTGCATAATTCATCATATCATGAACAAGATGAACAATTATCAATGCATAACACTTTCTGACACAGTTTCCATGCATAATTATATCATGCCATGTGAGCAGAGGCAAATCATATGGAACAGTAAAAGCTCTCATATATAGACAGATCACATGAGCTACTGTACATTGCTTTCAGACCTTATGGTAGTTGCTGCTCATTTGAATAAAGTTAAACTTTTGTCACCTTTGTCACATCTCTAGGCACACCCACAACTGCCGCCGTTACTCACGTTGACAGAAATCACCAACTCTCATTGAAAATTAATGACTTTTGGTTGCTTCGTCTCTGCAAATCACTGTCAGTGTGAAGGCCCCTTTACTGACTGCAGATGTTGTGCTACAATAATAAATAATAAACACTCTGCTGAATACATACACCCTGTAATGTTCTGTAGACTTCTACAGAACACACAGTAAGTTGTCATGACTGCTAAACCTATGATCTGCACCTGAAAACTTTGAATAAAACAGAGCAGGCATAATGATTGAAAACTCAGCAAGTTTTCTTTTTAAGCTGGCTGACTTTATGGAAGGAAGCTTCACTATAGTACAGATAACACTTCCTACAAAACCATCACAAACCCTGTCATCTGAAGCCTTGAAAGTATAGAGATTGTATAATGTTAGAAAAATCACTGACATTGGCTGTTTCTCTGTGCGGGCTTGATGGCTTCACTGTGTCAGGGTGCTGAACAGTTTTATGCCACATACAGTAGACAAAAATCACTGACAGCAAAATACTATAAACGTATGAGCAAATTAGCATGTTTTCGAAAATTTTCAACTCACATGAGCTACATACTGCCTTCAAAGGCAGCATTCTATCTGAAATGGAACCTCATAAGTAACTAATTTAAGCAGCAACTCGCTGTGTCATACAAATAGTGAACCGCAACACTCAACACACTATTGATTTAAATTAGCATGAAAGGAAAGACACAATACTTTAATTAGCATAAATATACATTGCATACAGGACAATTGGGATAGTCCTTTTTTTTTTTTTTATAAAAAACTATACCTTTTAGAATAACTTAACATACAGTAACTTGTTTATAATCAACTTTGTTCATTGCAGTGCATTCTGGGATTACTCTTTTTTTTGTGAAGGATATATACGATGTTGCCTTTCAATTTGGGCAAAAGAAGGTGTCTTAGGAGCCAGCATAATTAAGTTTAAGTTTAATAAATTACATTTTGGAACAGTCTTCACGTCGAGAGCGTGTCTATAATGCCTTAAAATTCTGCAGAAGCAGCTCATAGGTTTTGGAACAGAACTGATGTCTTGGCTACCTCAGTGGAGGACTAATTTTCACAGTAGCTCAAATTGCTGAAGCAATGCTTGAAAAATGTAAATGAATAAATAGTAATGACGATTATAAACCTTTAGCTTTGTTAAATGCAAAGACAAGGATTAATGTGCATGGCGTTCATCCAAAGGAACATTAGCCAACACAATGTAAAATTGCATATTCCCGCTTAGAGAACAAGCTAAAATAATTATTTTTCATTAGAGTGCCTCAGACAATGCTGCTTGGAACAGAAACTGCACTGGTTGCATTATATTTCTACTGGTGGTTAGCATTGTTAGAAAACAAATATTGGTGTTATCTGTCTCTCTCCTTTCCCTATATCACAATGACTACATATGATGCCCTTTCCTCATGCTAGACACAATGGTGTCTCATTCTTCAATATATCTTTCAATCCTAATAATAAAAGGGAGGTTTTCATTTTGGGTTCCCCAAAGAACCTTTCACTGATCAGTTCTTAATTTCTTAGGCCCCATTTACACAAGTGTGTTTTTGTTTTTAACAGGATTTTAAAATGAAAGCGATATTTTACAACAATTACAACAAAACCAGCAAAGACTGAAGTTCAGTCTCCATGTTATTGTTTACACGGTCGTCAAGGATACTCAGAGCATTTTCGAAAGTCCTCGTTTTCGAGGTTCGAAAACACCGGCGTAGTGTAAACAACAGGCGTAACCGTAGCAAAACTTATGGGTTTTAAAACGAAAATGCACTAGTGTAAACGGGGCCTTATTAGTGTGAACAATCATTAAATAATCTGAGAAACACTATGAAGAAACTTTTGTGCACTGAAAAGTTTCCATGGAGGTTCTTCAAAAAAACATAATTTACCACTATATTTACAAAATATTAATCTCCAACATGCTTTCATGCAACAACGTCTGCTCCTGCATAAATACAGCACACATGCATCATGATGCTCTCGTAAACGCGCATTGCAGATTAATATTTTGTATATAAAGTGGTAAATTATGCTTTTTTTGCGCAAACATAGCACTCGCGCCGCTTCATAATACTGAGGTTAAACCACTGGAGTCACATGGACTACTTTTATGATGTCTTCACTACCTTTCTGGTGCTTGAAAGTATTTGCGTAGGCTGCCAATTGAGGAACAGAAAGCTCTCAGATTTCATTAAAAAGATATTCTTTTGTGTTCTGAAGATGAACGAAAGTCTCAGGGGTTTGGAACGACATGAGGGTGAGTAATTAATGACAGAATTTTCAGTTTTGGGTGAACTAACCCTTAAATTACACACAACAATTATCAAGTTGCTCAAAATTGTAGACAATTTCTCCTTCCTTTCCCACATAAAACTAAAGATTGAATCAGCTTCAGGACTTGGATTGAATATGTTTTTGTACCTAATACGTTTTTATGTAACAGTTTGGACCATAACATCTTCTCCCATGGCAAGTGTGCTATTTACATTTGCCAGTTTCGCCAGAGGCCAGTATTTATCTTCACTTAAACTGAGCATTGTCCAATAAGAGTCTTGGCAGCACAAACAGGTGGCATAATCCCCTCAACTCCATATTGTTGAAGACTAACCGCCACTTTTCTGTGATCTAACCCTGCGAGACAGAAATTTCAAAAGCAAACACTGAAACCATATGTGGTCATCGAACGGGCTTAAAGACAGGCTCCATAATGCCTCACTCTCTCTAATGAGAGGTCTCTTAACGTGATCCCCCGCAGGTCTCTTTCAGCTCAGACTGACCAGCCACTGCGCAAACAGGTCTAAATGAAGTCCTTCATCAAAGGTCTGTCACACCTCAATGCTCTAAGGCGGCGCACGCCCCCACAGATTGTGACAGAAGTGGATGGCATGGAGGCCTTTTATCGTATTATAGTGTTCAATATGGTATAATAACCCCCATATATCACAGAGTAATTATAACTGGCTTCTGTGTCCATTGTAAATCAGTGGGCTACAATCTGTAATGGGAACGATTAGAAATTTCACAGTAACAATGGTGTACTGGAGATGAGTGATTATGCATCTATTCTTGTAGCAAAAATACCACAAGAGAAATTGATGGAACAACATGCATTATTGTCATCATTGTCTTTGTTTCGCTCACAACGGGATCTTAAAAACAGAAGAGCTCATCGCAAGTGCTACTGATTGCAACTAAAGTGTCTTATAATTGATATGTCCAAACAATAGAATTGAATGTTGGAAGAGTACCAAGAACATGTTAGGCCAAATCAAAAAATTTCTTTTATTGTGTTATCATGCTTGCAGATGTATTCTTGATGTCTACATAAACCACTTTGGTAAGGTGTTGTGGGTGGTTACCAGAGCATTGGTAGTATATAAAATGTCACTATGTGAAAAGATATTGTGAAAAGTTTATATTGCACCAACGTTTAAAGTCCCCCTGTAGTCAATAATTTTATCCCTCATCTTTGATCACCAAAATTACATATTTAAACGTTTGTTCCTGTGAAAAAAAATTCTTAATGCCTTAACATAGCTTGAATGTACCTCTACACCCTTGCCTCATTTAATATATACAGATTTATGAATATGATAATTAGCCCCATCTCCACTCACTCGCACAAGCTCAGGCAAGATCCACTCGGTCAACTTACTGAGGTAAACGCTGCACAATGGTATCGCTTTTTACAACGTCGGACACATGACGGTAATTAATATGATTAGAGTTTTGCTTGACTATGTTATCAAACAGTTAATAATGTGTTGCTAATGTTACACAAACCATGTTCACATTCACGAGTCAGACAGCTGCCTTCTAGCAATCAATATCCTTAGAAACGCTTTGAACAACTCAGAACATCAATGGAAAAAGGCATATAGTTCATCATAACATCGTAACATGCATCATACACCCGCCATATTGCTAAATCTACCCGATTTTTCATATCAACAGAAAAATATACCAAGATAACCTTCTTTTAAGACTCCCTTGCACGGTCAGTTAACGATATGCTAAAGCCCGCCGGCACGTTGACGTGATTGGTTACAAGGTAGTTTGTGACGTCAGAAACACCAGCGATTTCAAACCGCGGGTTTGAGACTGTCTTTAGATCACATTTACATTTACATTTACATTTATGCATTTGGCAGACGCTTTTATCCAAAGCGACTTACATTGCATTATCCTATACATTTGTATCAGAGTATGTGCAATCCCTGGGATCGAACCCATGACTTTGGCATTGCTAGTGCCATGCTCTAACCACTGCAGTTTTAAAGAGAAAATACTTAGCAATAGTGTTGACTTATGAATTTGCACATGGTTTGTCTTAAAGCATGTTAAAAACACCACATAGACATATAAACAACAATAAAAACTTGATTTTCACCACAGGGGGACTTTAATAAAGTGCTAGCAGTGATGGCGTATTTTTGTGGGCCAACACTACTTGGTTCCCTCAATAAAAACCCAATAGGATTTTTCAATTGGCTTTGGATTATTGCAGAAAATAAGCTCTGTGACCAGCTGAAGTTTATGATTCTTATACATTTTGTTGATCATGATAATATTCACAAATGAACGCAACTTTTATGAATTTTGAAGCCTAAATAAAATTACAATGTAAGTAAAAAGCTAAGGCTTTAAACAAACGACACCACGGTCGCAAGACTTCAGCGTCATCATCAACTCTTCCAAAACTCTTCTTTCAAAAAGCATTTTCCCTGAAAGTCTGAGTTGGAATAGTTAACGAGAGTGCAATTATAAACACAAAGAGGCTGTGAAAGCAGACTAGTGAGTAGATTAGTTTATCCATTCGGCAACAACCTCTGTAGTCCCATTGTCATCAGCCGCCTTTTTCAAGGGAGGTGGGTGTGTGTGTGGGGGGGGTTGGGGGAGAGATACAAATGTATTTTGTTGCAGAATAAAACATGAAAATATTTTGAGCTTGTTTTCACCACAGACCATATTTCAGGCATTTAACCACAAACCCGATGGAATCGGAAGTGCTAAATTTTCACTGCACAACCCAAATCACCAAGTCACCAAGTGCTGCAGTATTTAAATACAGGATGACATCAAATAAGGGCAACAGGGCAGCAAGCATAATTAAACATTGTAGTCAAAATAAAAACCGCAATCAAAGAAACAAGAACAATGTAAATGGAGAGTCGCAAGGGAAAAAAGACATTCGATACCTTTAACAAAATAAGGCGCTGAGTGCACAATAGACTTTAACAAGAAATATACAATTAGTGTTCTTAGGAGGCGGAGCAATGTCACACCATGGACTGTGTGAGTATATGACAAAATGTGCAATTTAATCTGGCTTAAAACGAAATACAATGTAAGATAATTAAAGCTATACGTCTCCATAGATATAAATAAATAAGTATAGAGACATTTGTCTTGTACAAAATTAACTCTGCATTGATAAGACTTTAATTTGCAAAAGACTGTTCAATTTTTTCATNTTTTTTTTTTTTTTTTACCTTATCTCTCATTTTACAGGTAAAATGAAAACTTCTGAATGTAAACAAATTATCAGCAAAACCTGTTTCCATCCGAGGTAAGAAAGATTGCAGTTCCTTCAACATTGTTGTGGTATTTGATTTATGTAATATAATTGCTTTCTGTTGGTCAGTCTCCACTGACATCTATTAGATAGTTGCTCATGTGATTCTGTCAGTTCATATTGTATTTGTTTTCGTGTTGTTGATAATTGTGTTTGGCCTTTACGTCTCAGAGCAGCAAAACTAAAAACGGTGTGTAATTGATTTTCTTCCTGTTTGAGAGACATCAGCATCTTATTTGCTTTGAGATGCTATTTCCACATCGATGGGGCTATTAGCTATCCAATCTGACATCTCAGATAGGTTTGAGAAAGAAGGAGGGATGTGTGTGTGTGTGTGTGTGTGTGTGTCTGTGTGTAAACCTGAGTGACAGCTCAAAGAGTCTGGTATTTTGCCTCACACACAGTGTTATCAATTGATGTCAACCCCCTTATCACGAGTAGCCTCCACATCTTCACCTCCCTTCTTTTCTTGTACACATACACAGATTTGATTCATAAATCTGTAAACAATGCCCAAACATCTGGATCTGGGCATTTTATTTTTCACTTTTTAAAGAAAGCTTCTATATAGAACCTTAAAGGGTTTAGAGGTTCCCATCATGGGATCATTTTATGGATTTAGTTACAAATTAACAATTTTTTTCTCATTAATTTTTTTATTTTAATTACATTTTGTGAATTAAACAGCATGTAAACATACTTTATCACTAGAAAAATTTAAATGACCTGTTAAACATGAAAGTATTATGCAATAATTTAAGACATTTCTCCTTATATATCTCCTTATATGGTCTTTTTGCCATAACAGGTTTTTAAAACAGTGTCAAGTACCCTAGAGTTCTATATAGAGTCTGTTTATAAAAAAAAACGAGTGCATGCTTTTTACTTATTTCTTACGCTTTTTTTTTTTTGTTAAATGAAGAGCAGCTGTCTTAGATCATAATTACCATGCATCATGATTTATGTTGCTACTTTCAAACTTTTTAATGTATAGATATTATTGTTTATGCTTATAGACTACATAATAAAAATATTATTGCATTTTTGAAGTTTGATTAAAGAAAGTGTGTAAAAACATTTTAGTATTTATTGTGTAAAACATGATTTTTTATTTTTTTTTAATGACAATTATCTCTCAATTCTTTCACCATTTCTTCAACAACAAACAATTTCGTTCACAAAAAAGTTTTTTCAGAAGTTAGTGTTCTTGGTTACCATGGAAACAAAACTTTCAGTGACAGCCTGCTTGAGGAGAAATATGAGATATGTAATATGTGAAGAAAACAAAGGGAAATCAAGGAACATTTCACAATTTTTATTAATTTCCAATCAAGCTGCAATAGTCAAATTATGCAAAAAGTATGAAAATATTATTTCATTGTGTGTATTTCAGATGCATAATATGCTAGCTGTGACATTAGCCTTAGGAAGACAAAGGAGTCGGTAATTTTGTTCAACAAAAATGTTTAAAAAAATGTTATTATGCATTTTGTACAACTTGTTAATGTGTAATGTTGCTGTTTGAGCATGAAAAAGGTCTGCAATGTTACAAAGCACAAAATCACTCCAAAGGGAGTTATTCTCTTTATCAGTGCACACTGTTTCTGAACTCCCTGAAACACATCGATTGTAGCTTTCTTCGGGGAACGAACACGTCACAACATTCCTCATTAAAATAATTCCTGCCCAAGGCATACGCACAATAAAGAGGCGAGGCCTGCTTGACATTTCCAAAACATGCTCAAAGCGATTGACCAATCACAACAAACTGGTCAGGACTAACCCTAACCCCAAAAAACAAAATCAAGTAATATGGCCTCTTTAACGTTTCATTTCTGCCATCATCATTTCCATCTCGGAATGATATTAAACACAATATATGAGGTATGGTGGAAATGTTCTTGTTTTAAAAAAAAATAAAAATCACAAAATTCTCCTATGATATATGAATACCCTTACGCAAAGTAAATGTATTTCCCTATATATGAATGATCAATATATTAAATGATTTAACGGTATATGTGAAATTATACAGAATAATATATTGTGATAATATTATACAATATATTGAATAATACATAAGGAATTGCTGCTTTTGAAAAATATGTGACAATATATTTACTAATATAATATAATGTATTTCTATATGGCATTGCATGTGTAAAATATTGCATATATATTTACTCATGCATTATAAACACATATATAGAGAAATAATATATTTCTTATATTTTATAATTACTTACATTATAAATGATTAATATTTTCAAGCTAGTTAACAATATTTATAATATTAACAAAAACTTACAAGCTAGTTAACTTCAGCACAATGTTAACCCCAAAAACTCAGACATACCAAACCTTTTAAATTCCAAAATAACAGAAGATCTCCACCTATATTGATATCGAGCAAAAACACATGAAATAACATTTCATTTTACCATTTACTCTTCTTTAACACACAAAAGCAAACCATGCTGGGAACTAGAAATCTGTTGCAACTCATTCGGTGAATGTGTATATGTGTGTACAATACATTCACATTTACATGGGAAAATGTATGTGCAATATATGTACACGATAAAGGATAAAACTATGGATTTTACATATAATGCTATTTTTGTCTTCATTTTTAAATATGTATCAATATATAGTCATGCATGGTCAATTCATATTGCAGTATATTGAAAAAAGTTTCCCACATATGGAAATGTATTATGTAATATATCACATTATATTTTGCAGTACATTCTCATATATTTTTGTTCCGTAAGACAAGTTAAACAAGCGAGAGAGTGAAAAGTTTGTTTTAAGAGAGTTTAGTCAGGGCCAAAGTGCCCATAGCTGAAGAAACACCTTTCCTTATAATAGATGAAGTCTCTATATTTTCCTCCTCCTTGACTGCGGTTAAATATACAGCGCTGTCCTTGTCAGTATCATGTACATTGAACTTATATACTCTCTCTATTCTAGTGTCCAGAGGAAGCATCTGCCCGGGAAGTCATGCTCGAGGCAGCTGTGTGTAGGCGATGCTGAAGGCAGCTGGGGAGGAGAGGTGATGAAAGGTTTAGAGAAAACGCAGCATGCCGTGATGGCTAAAAGAGGAGAGATACTGTGGGGAAGAAACAGGGGCGGCCTTTAAGAAATAGCTTGTGTGAGCAGAGCATTGCAGAACTTTCTTGCTCTCCTTTGTAATATCTATTAAGTAGGTTTCCTCTGGCTGCTGGTAAAGCCTCTACAGCAAGCTGACTACTCCAGCCATTTGTCTTGTTGAGTAACACCATGCCAACCCAGCCAGATGAGCTTTTAAATGACTGTCACTTCACCCTCTATTTCAAACAGCCTCATGTTATGGCATCCTATAGCAATTTACTTTATTTACGCTTCCTGCCTCTGGGTGCTTTCATTTATGGGCCGGATATAAGTTTGGTCAAAAAGAGTGAAGAAAGGTTTGGCCTTGTATTTTCTCAGCCAGTGTACAGTGGTTATTTAACTCACAGGAGGAAAAACAGTAGGAAAGAAAAATCACAAATGGGATCTTAATATCTCAATTGTTTCTCCTAGACAGCAATGGTATTAAATGGAAAGGAAATAGAGGCTCAGAGATATAGGGGTTATATAATCACCAGCATATCTGACATAATATTGATTACCACAAAAATGAATTTCGACTTCCCTCCTTTTCTTTAAAAAAAACAGAAATCTGTTACAGCGAGGCACTTACAATAGAAGTGAATGGGCTAATTCATAAACACACCCAAGACATAAACACATTGTAAAAAACGATTATTAACTTTTTCTAACTTTGTTGGGATGACCCGTAACACAATAAACCCTAAACTTGACTATATAAATGATCATTTACATATCTTTACAGCTTAACCCTAAAGCATATTGTATCATATTTTATACACAAAAGCAACTTTGTCTAATTTTTATTAAAAAATCATGTTAAAATGTGCATATCAAATATGATACCACAGGCATTTGAGGAATGTTTATTTGGACATCTCTCAGTCATATAAGACATATTATTTGAAGATATTTGACAACTGATATTTATATGCATTTTATGTAAATAGTCTGCTCTCTCAGTGAGATCTCAATGATTTACATTACAGGCTATCAGAATTTCATCTTTTTGGACATAAATATCAGCAACTGCACCAAATTGCATATTTTTGCACAGTTTAGGCTTCTGAATAAAATGTTTGGTTTTTTTCCCCCTCATCAATCAAAGACTATAGATATAGAAAGACGGTTCACTTCTATTAGTTATGAATGGGAGAAACTGCAACGTGCAATATGGTGGAATACGTCCTGTCTTCTAAGTAAAAGAGCCAATCGCTGATTGATAAAGTCATTGCGTCACTGCAGCTGCCGTTAGAAGCTCCGGTTCCCATAGAAACCTGAGACTTGCGCTTAGGACTGCACATGCGCATTGGCTCGTCTAGCCTAAAAAATATGCCTTTTTTAAACATTATTTGAGCATAAGAAACAACATTTATGCGACAGTTCATGTCAGATTTTGTTGCTGATTTGAAATATGTTATTTAATTGTGAGTTTGTCAAGCAGTTTTTGAGATTTCAGGATTCCCCCATTCAAATAGATAGGACTTGGTCTTGGATGCCCGAAATAGCTGCCCGGAGAGATTGCAAATATGGCCGCTGAGTAAACAAACTTTCCTTGAAAGGGACTTTGATCAAGTGTGAGCTCCATATTCTCACATATCACACAATATGAGCCATAAAAGCCTGATAGATTTTTGAAAATATTTTGTCTATCAACCAAGAAAAGGGTATGAGTCAAAATTATGTTTGTGATAGTCAACATTATGCCACAAATGCTGTCAAATGAGCTTTTATCGAACACAATATTCCTTTAAAGGTGAAATGTGTATCTTTTAATATATTAAAATGCACATTAACTTTCAGTGTAGTGACAGGGTTGTCTGTTTAGCCAGCCAATGGGAGATGGGGGCAATAGTGCAGATATTGTATTTTTCAAAGGAATTGTAGGAGAAACATCAATGTTGATACTCATATGAAACACATCTTTAAAGTCTCGTGTGCTATGAAAGACCCTTTGAGCCATACAGTTTTCCTCTGGGCTGAGAAAATCATCTCCACTGATCTATTCCAGAGGTGATGAGCTGATTAAAAACACATTATAATTTAATGAGCATGAGGAATAGAGTAAAAGGGAGGGGTTTTGTTACGAGGGGGAGGGGCCAGGTACAGTCGGTTTTAGATGGAGTTGATTAATTAGGAGAAAAAGAGAGATGACTTAATTTAGAGAGAACAAAGAATAAGCCTTTTTTCCCCTCTTTGGGTGACAATTACCAAAATGAGCTGTCAGCCCTTCTAGCACAGCAGGTCAAATAGAACATCCTGTGAGTTAATTAAAGAAGAGCTAGTCTAGATGTAAGCTGGGTAGTCAGAGCATATATGCCCTGTAAAGGTTGGTAAAACATGTCAGTAGAGACAGGGGGCATGCAAAAACAGACCGAGGGAGATTCATTTTTTTCCCCCTCAGACATCTATTCTGACATTTCAGCATAAACTTTAAGTTCTGTGAATTCAATACAAATTCAGGCCCTTTTATATTATTTATGTTCCACTGTGTGAAATGTGCATTAAATCTCTTGTTTTTTTTGTGGTTTTTTTGGACTTCAGCTTTGGTGCTTGGGGTGTCAAACAAAGGCCTGACCCTCCTCCGGCCGGATTCAGGACATGACCCACCTTGGTTCCTCTGGAGGGGCTAACAGGGCAGAAGCTGATTGTAGTTTGTTGGACAGACAGGAGAGTATCAGACTAGAAAGAGATGACTTATGAATTCTGTATGTCGTGACTTTGTGCTTTAGGCATCGAGCAGCTTCGAGAAGAACATGAGTGCAGACAGAATAACCTCAGTTACACTGTGTCCTGAACAGCCAGTGTTGGAGAATGTTACTTTGGGAGTAAAATGTCACATTATTCTTTAACAGTGTGTTACATTTGGCTTGAAGGTGATGGGTATTCAAATTTGAAGTGAGGTTTTTATTCATTCATTTATTCTTGTTTGTTTGTTAATTTTATTCAATTATATATTTATATCTTATTTATATTTTTATTATCCGGAAATGTATTATTATTAATATTATTTCATTTTTAGGGAAACCTTTTAGTCTGTTTAGTTAATGCTGCTGATTTCAAATCTGATAACGTGTGTCCACAAAAATGTTGGAAATAAAATGATCTTAGTGCACGTTATATTTCCAAATGCACTTTATAAGTGACATGCAGGGATGTCGTTTGTCTGGAGCAGCATTTACTGTGAACCGAGCCATTCTGTGACACTGAAAACACCAGATCATGAGCTGCTAGTGTGTAACAGAACACAGTGAAACAAAAATAACGCCTTTATTCACTCTGAAACACACAGTGGATCAGAAACAAATTTTGTGATTTAAAACCAAACTAAGCCATAATAAAGGGTTAGTTCACCCAAAAATGAAATTTCTGTCATTAATTACTCACTTTCATTTCTTTTCAAACCCGTAAGTCCTTCATTCATTGTTCTTCGAACACAAATTAAGATATTTTTGTTGAAATCCGAGAGGTATATGACTCGTCCATAGAAATCAATATAACCACCACTTTCAAGGTCCAGAAAGGTAGTAAAGACATCGTTAAAACAGTCGACGTAACTGCAGTGGAAGCTTAATTTTATGAAGCGACAAGAATACTTTTTGTGCACAAAAACAAAACCAAAATAACAACTTTATTCAACAATCTCTTCTCTTCCCTGTCATTGTCCTTACGTAGTTGCCGCAGTAAGCACAGTGAAAACTTCTGTGTTTATGTCCAAACGCCGACTCAGTATTGGCTAAAGCTGATCACGTGAGCAGCACGACGCATGCGTGTGATGCTGACGCTGGAGCCGGATAATAATGAGTTGGCGTTCTGGCGTAGAACCTGAAAGTGCTGGATGTAAATAAGGTATGAAAATGACTCAGAAGAGAAGATATTGTTGAATAAATTTTTTATTTTTGTTTTGTTTTTGTTCACAAAAAGTATTCTCGTCGCTTCATAAAATTAAGGTTGAACCACTGCAGTCATATCGACTGTTTTAACGATGTCTTATGGGTTTGGAATGACATGAGGGTGAGTACTTAATGACAGAATTTTCATTTTTGGGTGAACTAATTTAAAGGGGTGGTTCATTGCGATTTCACTTTTTTTACTTTAGTTATTGTGTAATGTTGCTGCTTGAGCATAAACAGTATCTGCAAAGTTACAGTGCGGAAAGTTCAATGCAAACAGAGATATTGTCTTTTAAAGTTATGGCAGTTTAATTGCCTACAAAAATGACCGGTTTGGACTACGATGAGCTTCTTCCCAGGTTGGTGACATCATAAACCCTGCAAAACACGCCCCCGGGAACACGCAACAAAGTGGGCGAGGCCATGTTGCACAGCATAATGGAAGTGGAAGAGTTGTGTAGACCGGACGCAAGCGACTCGTCAAAAGATAATAGAACCCATTATAATCTGTAATATTTTCTACACTGAATGAGGTGCGGAAGACAGCTTTCATAATCTACACGAGTTCAATGCTGGATTTGCACAAAGGCTATTACTGAAAGAAGCAGTTCCCACTTAAAAAGCAGAAGCTGCTGTTTATCGACCCCAAACTGTAAGTACTTTATTGTTTGTACATGTCTTTTAAACTTATAGTTCTGTTGCTATTTTTGGTTGCATCAAGGACTTAAACAAAGACCAAAGCGTTTTTGCTTTGCTAGCCAGTTAGCTATATTCTATTGCATAGTTCTCCAACAAACTTCTATGTTCATAGACATATGTTCATGCTATAATTTAAACACTACCTTTACAAAAAATGCTACTACTCAGTCATGTATTCGGCTACAGTAAAGCTTTAATCAGGATAAAACTGTATATTGAAAGCTAACAAACAGCAGTGACAGCAAATCTAAACACTTTGACACAAATTCAAAATGAAATACCATTCATAAATGTCCTTTAAAAGCCGCGATTGCAGAAGTTCTGCTTGACCCTCTTCATCTGGGTCTGATTCGGGCTCAATTTGTTACAGCAATATAGACGCCATTATTTACATTTCAACTGAAGCACATGTAACTGCTCTGTAAACAACAAATGGTAAGGGGCGTGGCGTTTCCGGACGCTTCAGCGAATCACAATACACTGGGCCCGCTAACCAGGGAGTGGCTTCATAGAAGCAGGAAGTCAAATGAGCCGTTCGAATGACAATGGAAACAGAGGTGTATAATAAAGGTAAAATATATGAAAAATACGGCTTTTTTTTTAAATTATATGTTAAACTGCGCCCCAAAAACATAATCAAGCCTAGAAAAAAAAAACACTGAACCATCCCTTTAATTAATTTTAGTTTTTTCATGAACCACCTTCAGTTCCCTCACAAGCCCCCAGGTTGCCAAAGCAACTT
Organism: Anabarilius grahami; assembly: GCA_003731715.1. NCBI lineage: Eukaryota > Metazoa > Chordata > Actinopteri > Cypriniformes > Xenocyprididae > Anabarilius > Anabarilius grahami. The sequence continues at coordinate 14,455,368 of RJVU01007007.1, read as the reverse complement.
ATGATTCTCACAGGATTCTTGCATTCCATCTGGGCTATTTGTTTAATTGTTGGCCTAGGTAAACATGCACTTTTTGTATGGTCAACAAGTTTTTACTGCATGTGGTTGATTTCGCAACAACTTCTGTGTGAACAGCTCATATCTTTTCCCTTGCAACTGAACCCATGACTTGGGTATTGGTGGCACTTTGTGCAGTTGAGCTACAGTAATTTTACCCCAACACTGCAGTCCTGCACATCACATAGGCCTACTGCTCATGTCATTTACACAGCAATTACCACTGAGTAAACAGGAAAAATACGGCATGTCTTCACTTGCAAACCAAAGTGGTTGGTATTCAAATTAGTCATCTTACTTCATTTTGAGTTCTCACTCTCTTCTTGCATTCTCAGAGATATGTTTAATGTCTGTGTACATGCTCCCAGCCACGTTTCACCTCTTTCCCTGCCGTGCTGTTTACTCCTCCAGCAGATGCTTGTTTTCTACCTTCTAGGATATCTGCCATTGGGTTGTTTAGTGGGATTACATCTGTGTGGATCTGCGGTGGGGCTCTTGTCAAACCGACATGGCCAACAGTGATAGCGCTCTGCTTTAATGTCTATCATGCTCATTTTTATACCCACGCACCAAACACAGAGAAGACAGGCGGCAAGAAAACAGCATATTAAGCCTCTTAATGATACAGTGGTCTAATGAAATGGTTTGTCAAAAAGAAGAGAAAAGGAAAGGAAGAGAAAAATGCTTTTGAATCAATATTACAGATTTGAGTGGATTAGCGCAAACGGTGTCTATTTGCACATTTCTCTAGGTTTGGTATCATTTTAAGCTGCTTTTTTTCCGTTAGGATTAATTCTGCCCCTTGGAACGCTATTAATTTATGATCGCGGTGCACGTCTGTAATTAGTTGTTAACAATTGGCTCTTTCTACAAATCCTCAGCTGTTAATACGTTGTTACCCTGTTGTATTTTCCAAATACATCACACCTAGTTTTGCGGATTATCAAGTTTGCGTACGTGTTTTCATCTGAATTGCACACCTCTCGCAGTCTCATTTGCCAGCTTATCACATACACACTCTCAGAAGTAGCTGAATGTCAATCCAGACCCGCTTTGAAGATATCATCCCATTTCACTGCCGGAACATCCTTATAATATATACATTTTCACTGGCTCCAACTTTGCGGCATATGTTTATCTCAGACTTTAATATATGGTACATGTGTTCCCAGGTGCATGTGGTATTTCACAGGCATCCTCATGTACATTGTGTGTACTGTCGGATGTTTGCGTTAATATTCACAAATGTGCTCTGAGGAGTTTCATTGTCTTCTGGCTAGGAACAAAGAAAACATTTCCCCAGCAGGCCAAGTGCAGTTTTCCGAGCCGAGGAGAGTGGAAAAACAAAAAAAGCACGGCTGGCCCTATTTGCAGAGTAAATGCAGGAATCCACAGTGTTTGAAAGAGAGAGGAAGAGGGAGTCAGGGGGTAGAAACATGAAGTCTTCTGCTTTGATGTAATGTGCTCTGTGTTTACATGATCTGTACCTCTTTGATGTTGTAACGGAAAGTGTTGGGAGTGCAGTGTCAGGGTATTATCTGCCGCCGAAGGCATTACCTTCACCTTGCCGTGAGCAGCACCTTAAGAGAAAGGGTATCCTGAGCACAAAATTTTCCCTGAACTCTAACCAAAATTGATTCTGATATGTTGGGCTATCTTGAGCTGTGGCTTAGTGGTGAGTGCACATGCTATGACACATTGGCTGTGTTCACACAGTCAGGAATTCAAAACTGGTGTGACTCTCATATCGTCCTGGTCATACATTATCCATCTGTACAAACAAATAACCAGTTAAGTAATTTTTCTTTTCTCAAGGTAAGCATGCATATCACCTGTAACCACATAGCGGTAGAAATTAAAGTAAATACCGAACATAGTGACGTCCATAACACTCTAATGTCTTATCACAATTAACATGACGTTAATTAATAGTCAAGTCTAATCAAGGTGCGAGTTGTCTGTCAAATCTTAATTAACCAACAGCGGCTTCGAATGCTGTAGAGCAAAAAACAAAACTTATCCTGCTGTCTGAATGCAGCCATTGAGCCCTGGAACTTATATGGGAAATGTGAGTTTGAATCTGGTTAGCAACATTTCCTCATTTTGTTCTTCCCCTTCGTTCTTTTACTCCTCAACTGTGTTGTGCGTGTAGATATCATAATGGGGAAAAATGACTTTTAAATGAGTTTTTAATTAGTTGTTTTTTTAAACTTGTTTTCTGTTACAAAAAGTCCAAAAATCATTAAAACACAATACATTTACAAGAGAAGCAACATTGCATAAGATATTAAGACTTGTTTTTTGTATCTTGAATATACTTTGTGTCTATTATATCTTGTCTTACTGCAGTGGTGGATTTGTTTTTACTTGTTTGTAACTTGTTTATACTTAAAAAGAAAAAGGAAAAAAAGAGAAAACTTTGCCAGTGCAGTCAGATATAATACATGCATAGTATTAAAATACATCCTAAATTATTTTATTTTTAAAACATATCCTGTCTTATTTGAAGAAATAACTTAAAAAAAGACGAATAAGTACATTGCTGGCATGATTCAGCATGTTCCTGGCATGTTTTAGCACATTGCTAGCATGAATTAGCATGTTTTAGGATGTTGCAAGCATGAATTACATGTTGCCAGCATGATTTAGCATGTTGTTAACATGTTTTAGCACATTGATAGCATGAATAAGCATGTTTTAGCACATTGATAGCAAGAATTAACACATTGCTATCATGATTAATTAATATGTTGCTAACATGTTTTATCTCATTGCTAGCATGAATTAGCATGTCAGATAAAATACACTTGTAGTAAAAATCTGAATGTTGTTTCCCATTACATTTCTTATTTAAAGAAATACCAATTGAAATAAAAAGATGGTATTTCAAGTTGAAATCTTACTTCAAGGATTTTGACTTGAAAATTCTTCTGTGGAACACAAAAGAAAGTATTTTGAAATGTCTGTGTTTTTTTTTTTTTTTTTTTT
>RJVU01007007.1:14418080-14452258 GCA_003731715.1 Anabarilius grahami | reverse complement strand
TTTATATATATATATATATATATAAAAGATACTAACATGTCCATGTCCCTACCGTCACCTTCCCACAGCAGTTTCAACCCATGCAGAACATGGCCAGATGTGCCCCCCTCCCCCTCATAGTGCCTCCTCAGACACACCCTGCAGCATGAGGGGGATGTTCACGGAGCGGAATAAGAGGTGGACAGACCTTACAGTGAACTGTGGACATGCTCTTCTGAAGACACTGGTTTACAGAGGAAGAGGATGTATACTGTAAATATTCCGTCTGCTTACGGTTGGAGAAAAGGCCATTAAGACTTGGCAGGGGTTGGGGGTCAAGAAAGGCTCGGAGCTGCGAGAACCAAATATGGAAGCATTTTGACATTTAAAGAGAGATTGTTTATAGAGAGAATATTTGGAGCACATGAAGAAAACAAATTACTCACAGAAAAAAGTCGTAATTACTCACAGCAAAAAGTAATTGTGTAGTTTGTAATGTAACTAAAACATGACATTTCAACAATAAGCCTGTTCCACCTAAAGCAAGGTCTTACAAGCAGATGAGCTGCCTTAAAACTTAAGTTTGCGAACCTGGACAATGCTATTTAACATTGGTTTTATGCAAATGACAGTTTTGTAAAGATTAGATGCTATTTTGACACAGAAAGTAACATATTCGTAACAGTTTTAAAGGGTTAGTTTGCCTAAAAATTCTGACATTAATTACTCACCCTCATGTCGTTCCACACCCTCAAGAATTTCGTTCATCTTCGGAAAACAAATTAAGATATTTTTGATGAAATCCGAGAGGTATATGAGTCGTCCATAGACAGCAATTTAACCGACACTTTCAAGGTCCAGAAAGGTTTAAGACATTGTTAAAACGGTTGACGAGTCTGCAGTGGTTCAACCTTAATTTTATGAAGCGATGAGAATACTTTTTATGCACAAAAGCAAAACAAAAATAACCACTTTATTAAACAATCTCTTCTCTTCCCTGTCATTATCCTTACGTAGTTGCCGCAGTAAGCACAGTGAAGGATTCTGTGTTTACGTCCAAACGCCGGCTCAGTATTGGCCAAAGCTGCTCACATGAGCAGCACGACGCATGCATGTGATGCTGACGCAGGAGCCGGCCAATAATGAGTCGGCGTTCTGACGTAGAACCTGGAAGCGCTGAACATAAACGTATGAGAATGACACAGAAGTGAATAAAGTCGTTATTTTTGTTTTGTTTTTGCACACAAAAAGTATTCTCGTCGCTTTATAAAATGAAGGTTGAACCTCTGCAGTCATATTGACTGTTTTAACAATGTCTTTAGTACCTTTCTGGACCTTGAAAGTCATATACCTCTCGGATTTCATAAAAAAATGTCTTAATTTGTGTTTTGAAGATGAACAAAGGTCTTACGGGTTTGGAATGACATGAGGGTGAGTAATTAATGACAGAATTTTCATTTTTGGGTGAACTAACCCTTCAAGGATGAAGGGATTTCAACTGATTTGAGTTTTGAGCCTGTGGTGAGGCTGGATTTGACTTTTGGAGTTTTAATTTTAGACTTTGTGAGACTTTTAGCAAGTTTTGTATTTGCTGAAGCATTAAAACCCTGTAAAAGTAGAGACTCATAAACCGCAGGCAATGCAGTTCCACCTAAAACAAGGTTCAAAATGGCTGGAACACTATAAAACCTTGTAGTAATTTTCTCATTGAGGAGAATATTTGATGTATTGTTTGAATAGATTAATTTTCTGAAAATGGCCTTTACTGGACCCCTCAAGTCTAAAGTGGCATTATGAAACTTTTCTCTAAAAGCTGTCAATTTTAACAGCGTTTTGAGAACTCTTCAATGGCACTTGTAGGGTTTTGTATAATCAGGATCTGCAAGGAATTAGTGCCTGGCATTTTTTTGTAAAAATCCATGAAATGCAGGAGCTGTAGTATCAGACACTAAATCACTCTACAAAAACTTTACATTATAGATCCCATGTTGCTTATGCTAATTCATTATTTCTAATTAATATGAATAACACCAACAAAGTGTAATTACAGACTGTTCCACAACATAATTACATACATGTAAAAGAGAATGTTGTGCATTATTTTACTGAACGCTTCTATATGTAATTACACTGTAAAACCTGTAAAAGTACTCAGGCTGGTCATGGGCACTCAACACTTATCATTGAAGGGCAGGGGAGAATTTTCTCTTTGATGAAGGAGGCTATAAGCTATAGGCCGCAGTGGGAAATTTGTTCAAGGTCGCAGGTTATCACCCTAGCTTTCCTGCAAGAAGTGCCCTGGGAATTTTAATGATGACAGAAAGTCAAAAAAAGATTTCTCAAGTTATCTTTGCCCACACTTGCTTAGCCTCGACATGTGTGGCTGACATCAGGTTCACCGACTCCACTAAATGTTTGTATGTATGATATAGTAATATGATATAGCTCTTGATAAGAAAATAATGAGTTTATGCACAAATGCATGAATTCAAAAAAATCTTGCCGAATAGCTCAATTAAATACATGTTTTGTATTCTTTGATGTATAAAGGACATGAAGTGTAATTTCATTATTTGACTGGAAAGAGAATAGAACACTAGAAAGAGTGTTTTCATGAATCTCATTTCATAAATCATTTCAGAGCTGTCAAAAGGCACTTCAAAATGACAAATTTTAAACTGAAGAAAAGTTATGTCATTAGAACTGTTATTTCTGCATGCCTGCAGTAACCTTTTTTCCTCATACAAGAGCTTTGATTTATGAGCAGTTGTTGGTGTTTTCAAGTGAACAAATCAAGTTTGGGATCACTTTTATGGACCTTTAAAACTTTTAACGTGTAATAAGGACTCAACACCACCAATGTGTTCCGCTTGGATAATTCACCACATCACTGTCAACACATCAAAAATAGACCGCAGAACAGCTAGATAAATGTATATTAGGATTTTGGTGACGGTTATGATTTGAAATTTCAAAGCCTTTTGTTTTATTCTAAAAAAGTGACGAAATAGCAACTGAATACAGAGCCAGAACTGCAATACTGCTGACACTTTGGTACTATAAGTTGACTGTTTATATACAACTGTTCAAAGATTTGTGGTCGGTAAGATTTTTTAAATGTTTACGTTCAATTATTATGTTCACCAAGGCTGCATTTATTTGATAAAAATACAGAATTGTAAAATACAGTTTTAAAGAGGACCAATTATGCTTTTTTACATTTTCAACTTTCTTAATGTTGCTGTTTGAGCTTGAAAAAGGTCTTCAAAGCTACATAGCACAAAGTCACTCCAAAGGGAGTTATTCTCTTTATCAGTAAGCAATGAACTCCCTGAAATGACGCGAATGTAGTCTTGAGTGTTCTTCCAGGAATGAACATGTCACAATATTCCCCATTTAAATCATTCCCACCCAAGGCATACGAACAATAAATGGGGCGAGTCCGGGTTGAGTTGCGTTAGTAGTGTGTTGAAACTCATGGTTATAGTAAAGGGTAGAGTCCTGCACGGGTCAATTTTTGGAGACCCGCCCCCGCCCGTACCCGCAAAGTTCAGCACCAGATCCGACCCGTCACCCCTGATAATATCAAAATTAAATCCGCACCCGCCCAGACCCGTTAATATTTGGCCCGTTACCCGATCCGTGCCCGCGATAAATCACACACGCTAAAATCATTCCAGTTAAAGTGCTTTATTTTTTATCTCGCACCTCTCTCAACATCACAACAGCGTCATGAATGGGCTAATGAAACAGGCTAAAGTGCGATTTGTTTTGCGCCATTCATCCATACTCCTGCAACGCTCGCTCCAACTAGGCTACGAGAAGCATCAACAAAAGTCGCACTGTCGCAGTGGTGGTGACGTGATGGGTCAAATGTCATATCGTTGTTGCGTATGTGTAATGGTAATATAGACATACAAATATTGCGCATATTTTTCATCCGCGCTACTACCCGCCCGCAAGGAGTTAATTATCCGCCCGCATCCCCGCCCGTGAATTTTAGGAATGTCACAATCCTGCCGTTTTAGCCACTTTTATGCGGGTACCCGTTGCAGGACTCTGGTAAAGGGTGTGACATTTCCCAAACACACTCGAAGTGGTTGACCAATCATAACACACTGATCCAGCTGACCAGAGCACATGACCGGCTGACCTTTTCAGAAGGAGGAGCTTCATGGTAACCGGAACCAAAGACTATAGATATAGAAAGACAGTTCACACATATTAGTTATGAATGGGAGAAACTGCAACGCGCAATATGGCGGAATACGTCTTGCCTTCTAAGTAAAAGAGCCATTTGCTGATTGGTAAAGTCATTTCGTCACTGCAGCTGCCGTTAGAAGCTCCGGTTCCCATAGAACCCTGAGACTCCTGCTTAGGACTGCACATGCGCATTGGCTCGCCTAGCCCGAAAAAGCCTTTTTAATGATATTTGAGTGTAAGAAACAACATTTATGCGACAGTTCATGTCAGATTTTGTTGCTGATTTGAAATACGTTATTTAATTGTGAGTTCACCAAGCAGTTTTTCAGATTTCAGGATTCTCCCATTCAAATAGATAGGACTTGGTCTTGGATGCCCAAAATAGCTGCTCGGAGGTGTTGCAAATATGTCCGCTGAGTGAACAGACTTTCCTTGAAAGGGACTTTGCCGGAACTAAACAGAGCGTTATTGACAGACTGGAAAGAGAGGTGCTGCAACATCCTTGCGTTTTCTGGAAGGATGGGCTTCATAAAGACCGTATATATATACATATGTGTGTATACACACACGTGTATATGTATACTGTGTGTGTGCATGAGTGAGTGAAAGGTCCATAGGAAATAAATTGTTGTTTGTGGCAAAATTTGCTCTTGATGTTAATAGGCCAAGTCAATCTTAGCCAGGAACCCTCTCATCCGAGTCCCTGTTAGGCCCACGCAGCTTAACTTTAGTGGATTACCAAAGATGAGTTGCAGGCTATGTGTTTTCAGGCTTTTGTTTATTTAAAAAAGCATCTTTTTGACAGAGCTTCACAACAGGCCTGCAGTGAAGGCTAAACATCGAATCATGCCCATGCTGCATTGTGCGTCTGACTGACAGATCTCATTCACACTCTGCTGCTTGTTTCCCCAGGTGTTTTTCAATACCAGGTCATGACATCACCATTCTAAGCAGGGAAGTGGGCCACTTACCTGGATGCTTCACAGCACGAGTGCATTCACCTGTTCACATCAACGCGGTTGCACTTAAGGCCAGGGTGTGAAAACATCTCAAGGACGTGTTATTTAAAAAAAAAAAAAAAATGTGACCACTTTTGGGGACCCCAGGGTTGCATGCAAACCCGAGGCAAAACCTATTCACGACGATATGCCACTTCTGAGGATTCCTCCTTCCGTCTCTTTGTTTGGGCTAAGTATAGTGTGACAAGCAAAGAGGCTTAATAAGAATGACAGACCTGACAGGAGTTAATGGTCTGGTGATAAAAAGAAATGCAGAGCAGAAACAAACTGTCGTTTTAACCTAATTTAAATGTACATCTTCCCTTTCACTGTTATTCCCAAAGGGGTCACAAACGAACCGACTCGGTTGCCTAGATACGTCGCAGAGCAGATTCTGCCAACTAAAATGATTGTGTACAAAATAAGCAAATCACTCAAACTGATTTGTGATATTAATTTAATGCATGTCAGACTTGATTCCGTTTGGAAAAGGTCACATTCATTCTTCTGCGTTTCAGCATTGTTGCTCCTTGTTTATTTCTCTAAATAAAGATCTCTGAGCAAGCGAGGATTTGTAAATGTATCGGCCCACGTTTGCGCCGGCTCCTTGTCTCAGCAAATTTAGAATGTCAAACACTGACCTGTGATAAATAGAAGCTTGAGTGAGAATTGCTCTTTCTTTTTTCTCTTATTTTCCAGAGGGTAGAGTGCTCTCCTCCAGATATTCCCTCAATTGTATAAGTGCGTTCTGTTCGTTTGTTGATTTAATTCATTCAGCAATGGAAATATAACATGATTAATACATACTAAGAAAAAATACTTAATATAGAAGCTTTTCAGAATTGAAACCATTGTTTAAAAAAAAAAAAACTGGATTTGACGCTTTGTGTGACCAAGCCCTGGTGAGAAAACCATCTTAAACCAGCCTAAGCCAGTTTACTTGTCTTAACTGGTCTCCCGGCTGGTCAGTAGGCTGGCTTCAGAGAGGTTTTGGGAACTTTTCTGCTGGTCAGGCTAGAACACCACTAAAAAAATCACTAAATTAAAAATAAAAATAAAAAACAAAGGAACAGACTAAATTTTAACTGGTAAGCTTAGAAATTAGGCCTATATTAGCCTACATTTGTTTTACCTCATTAGTCCCTTTTACAACATTTACTGCTATCATAAAAATACACTAACTTGTAGGTTTAAAATTCTACATAAGATATATTTAATGTCCAGCGACAAATATTTTTGCAAAATGTATATTTGGCGCACATGCGCTCAGCAGCGCTTCTTCACTGTGAAGTTTAGCGGAGACTCGCTTGCATAAGCCTCTTCCACTTATGACAGCGAAATGGAAATATTTGCATGACTTTCTAACATTTACAAATGGAGAACATACCTGTGAAATGTAAGTTATGCACTGAGGAAAACATTAAACGGCACAAAATAGGCCTATATATGCTGTTTCCCATGGTGGTTCTATTAGATCCATTATAGACCTTTGGGGCTGCACAGCGTGCACATCAAATGATCTTGACTCATTGAACCTGGGTCAAATTAGTGAGAATGCGTGAACTTAAATTGTGCTTCATGGAACCGCTTTAGCCCGGACTGATTTGTTAGGTTAATTCAAATCAGGTTTTGGGCTGTAATCTGTTCACACTTTATGGAACAGACCTTTGGTCAGGCTAGGAGACCGGTTTAAACCAGCTAAGACCAGTTATACAAGCAAATCAGTTTAGCCTGCACGGTTTAATCATGTGTATTCAGGGATTGTAGGCCTACTCATGTATTAGTAGTAATAAATATCATTTTTTTACTTCAATAAAACCAATTAATTTAGATACTTGTCACATTTAGGTTATCTTATCACATACTTAGCACATTTTAGGTTAGCAATTTTTACAGGATTTTTACATCGAGTTAAAAAAATTTATTTAATTATTGTTATTTCTAAATTATGGAGCCTTAGTTATGTTTATTTTTCCTGTCATATGTCAAAATGTACTTGCACAGAAAACACATTTTTGTTATTACTATTTATTTTTTTACATTAGCTACTATCATGACTTGAAATATGAAAAAATATAAATCAGATTAAATGAGGAAAAGGAAAAATAATTCAGTATATTATTTCAGCCACATTAGCCAGAGAGGTTTTAATGTATTACATTATAAACTGGCAGGAATTCTGAGTGCTGCTAGCCGAACGCTCTGCAAATAAAGATGATGAATACTGAAGAGAGAATGAGCAAGAACGTGAGGGAGAGAGAGAGAAATAGAGGTTCACATGTGTTCCTTCGGTCCATTTAAGACATGTCCTGTTAGGCAAACCGCACTGCTCTTTCAAGCCTGCCTCACATTACCATGGCAACACACAAACCCCCGCTGGCCTCTGCCAGACTCACTGTCCATGTAAGAGAGTGCAAGCAAGACGTGCTCTCTCTCTCTCTCTCTCTCTCACACCTTCTCCTTCCTTCGCACACACCCAAACATGCATAAGCACACACACAAGTTACAGTAGGTGACAAGGCACACAACAAACACACTTCCCACGTTTGGCCACAAAATGGTACCGCACAGAACGCCTAATTAGCATTCAGGCGCAGAAAGCTTTATATGTCACCAACAACACACTTATGGCACTGTGATAAGCTGCATTAATTCCAAGGAAAGCAGAAACCTTGGAGTCATGTGTATCTAAGCATGCAGATCTGGCTAATGGCTCAATGCGGAGATAGAATCAGGGCTCAAGGGGGGATCATGCAGACAGGCAGCCGATCACAAGCCCTTCCCTGAGGGGCGTAACGGCATTTTCCAAGGATGAACTGGGCTGTCGCTGCTCTGTTCGGAGAGCTGAGAGAAGCACAGACGCAGTGTGACAGTCTACCACCTTCTGCAGTGGATGAACGAACTGTGAACTGTGTTGTATCACCATTAGTTTTGTACCGAAAGCACAAAAAACAAAGATTGAATCGTGCCCACTGATGGCCTCGTTTATTTGTTCACACCATCTGCTTTGTTTTAGCACCCAATTTACTAAAAAGTGGTTTTAAAGTCGGCATTAAACAGTTGCGTTAGTCTTTACTTCTCTATTGTAATGTGTTATATCTGAGTGAAACGGCTTCTCGAAGAAGAAAATATGTAGGGTGGGAATTGGTTGGATTGTTGTGGTTTGCTATTGCTGTAATCAGTAAACACATCATCAGAGAAGAGAAGACTGCTGTGTTCGAAATTGTCCCCATACCCTCATTCACTATTCCCTGTATTAGTCCACTAATATAGTCCCCTTGAAGGAGTGAATGAAAAGGAGTGAGCGAATTCGGACACTGAGTGCTCCGGAGGGCTGCCGCTTTTGCATAGTTTGTGCTTGCTGTTTAATAATCATTAGCAAACTGGCAGCTCTAGTAGTAATGAAAATATTTATCTTGAACTTTGTCATGGAAACCAGCATGTATAAACCTTAATTAAACAATTTAATAATCCATTAAAAATGAATTTATACCTGTATGATACTACGCTGTATCCACATTGGACCAGCAGTATGGAAAATACTGATGATTCAGCCTCCTCCTCCTCTGTGAACACTGGATTCTGCTGGAGTATTTGGGGTGGATGCTCTGGCACGGCGGATCCCATCTCCCCATCTGCAAGCCAGAGACAGCCACCGAGTCTGTCCTAGAGCCAGAGCCTGCTAACAGCAGAGTCCCGGAGTCTATTTATGTTACTTAGTCCATCCCAGAGCCAGAAGAGGATGACTGCCTGATAGACCTGTGTGCTACGGATCCAGTTCCCTCCCGAGTCCCCATCCTTGAACCGATTCTTATCCCGCCGTTCCCATCCGGCTATCTGGATCTCCCATCTGGAGACTTTCCTCCTCCAATGCTCCCGCCCGACTTCCAGTCCCGTCTCCTTTGCTGGTTCCATCGGCATCACTGGTATCGTCCTGCTCCTCGGCTCTGCCCCCATCGATAGCTCTGTGCGTTTCTTCAGCTCCACCTTGGGTATCCCCTCCACCAGCTCAGCGTGATGCTCAATCCCCGGCTGCACCTTGGGCCTCCAGGCCCATGTCTCCACCTCAGCCTGTCAGCCCGTCAGCTCTGCCCCAACTCTGAGCTCCCTCGACTTCACCATGGTCCGTCAACCCAAGGGCTCCTCCGGGATACCTCGTCCCTCCAGCTTAGTCAGTCATCACTCTGCCTCTAACATGGAATTCAGGGTCTCCAGCTGCACCTCAATCCTCCACTCCTTTGGCTCCACCAGGCTTCTCCTTCCCTCCAGCTTCCCCGTCGTCCCCACTACCTCCGTCGTCGCCCCGGGTTTGCCAAGCCCCTGTCTCCGACTTAGTCCCGCGAGCCAACAGTTCCACCTTGGGCTTCTGGGCCGTGGATGTCACCCTGGTCCGTCGGCCTCTCTGCTCTACTGGATACTCCACGCTCCCTGGTTCTGCCTCTGTCAGTTGGTCTCCAGGTTCCACCTGGGCATTCTGCCAAAGATCCTCCCACTGTCGGCTCCACCATGGTGTCTTTCTCCACCAACTCCTCCTCATCCCTGGCAATCACCAGCTCCACGCCCTCCTCCAAAGCCCCCTCCCTCACTCCTCAGGTGTAATAGTCCGGGAGGAGGGTGTACTGTCACGGTTATGGACTTTTATATTCTGTTTTGTTTAGTTCCTGTTTCTCTGCTCCGTTCAGATTTGATATCTCCTTGCTTGTTTCTATAGTTACGTATAATTATCACCTGTCAGTCATTATGTTCATCTTGTATTTAAACCTCCTCTTTTGTTCAGTCAATTGTCGGATCTCATTTCAGTTTAGGTGGTTTGCATTTTTGTCTGTGTTTCCCTGGATATCTCCTGTGTGTATATTACTTGGAATAAAGTCTTTTGTTTGTTAACTCTATCGGAAGTTATTTTTATTTAAGATTACCAAGGCACATGACTTTAAAAAACTAATGATGTGCACAGATAAATATTTTATAATAAATATTCTGCAATATTCCATAAAAAAAATTGACAAACATTTTGATTTCATGTTGACATTTACAAGCATGTTGTATGTTGTTTAAGCCTAGCATATAAAAACATGCCTATAGTATCATAATGTGTATTTTTATTAAGCACATATTTTTATTTTGAGATCAAACAGTAACTTGCAGACCCCCTGCAGTAGCATTGTCGACCCCCTGTTGAAGACCTCTTAACTAAAAGAATCATGCAAATCAGGTAACAATGCAAATACAGCCCAAAAATGATTGCTGAACTCAATTTGCATGGCACAGATTTTTTATAGGTTGGAGTGCAAGAATGCACCAGGCTACTATTTTTGCATACTTTTTAGTTTGCACACCATAGCCCCACTACTGTGACCCAGGTTCATAAATCAGTTCTTTAAAATGCCCCAAGTATGCAGTTTTTTTTTTAAACCTATAAATCCTATATTTATGCAAAGTAACTTTTACAGACACTGCCACTCAAGGACGATGGTGATCATACATGATGCATCTAAACTGATTGTTACAATTCATCCTATTACAGCTACACCTGTATGCACCCTCATCACTGCATGCTGATCGCTATAAAATGTGCATACATTTCTTGAGTTTTCAAAATTCAGATTACCAGCTTTTTTTCATCAGCAATAATAGCACACTGTTAAAGTTGTCATGAAACGGAAGTTGTGATAATCTTTTCTTCCCTATTGTGATGTAGATTGGAGTGAAAGGTTTTCTCGAACAAGAAAAAAAATGTAGGGTTGGACTGGATTTCGTCCGTGGGAAATTGATTGGATGGTTATGGTTTGCTATTGCTCTAGCTGTGATCTGCTGGAGAGTTTACTTGCATTAGGAAAATAGAACTTTTGTGAATAATCATGCATAATAAACCAAATTTACATAGAAAGGATGCATGTTTGTACTCATAAGAATGACATTTATATATAGCTCCTGTTTAAACTAGATTGCGGTATTAAGACCCATATTTTGTGAAGTGGTATGTGAAAATCTAAGAATAGGAAAAGGAATTTTGTCCAACTTGGATAGAAATGTTCTGTTTACACAGAAAGGTTATGTGGAGAATGAATCAGAAACATATTTAATACAGATGGCTGGAGGTGCGACTTGCTCTGATGCTTCTTTTGAGCTCTTCCGTTCGTTCACTCGTTCACACCCACCGGTCCTGCTCCCCTCCACTACGGAGAAGATGAAAATGATGTGCGCTCGTTAAATTAACAGTCCCCAGTGCAGTCTAATTAGCATGTAATAGGACACCAAATCCAGTGCAGGAGCCTTGTTATTTAAGGATAAAGCTCATCTCTCATTTGAATGCATTTTTCATTAGCTGTGCTAATTAAGTTTCATTAGCATTATTAATTAAACATGAAAAGTTCCTCATCCCCTCGCTATGATTATGTCTGCATTAAAGTGGGGCTGAGTGACAGCACTCTATGGGGTGGAGAAGGAATGATTAGTCCCAACACTCAGCATTCGACCTGGTCAAAAGTACCCCTGCGCCTTTGCCACCAACATTTATCTCCCAGCACGATGACTCGGTTTTCACGGCGAGCGAAACAAATAGTGTTGTCTGAAGCTGCAGCGTTCCTGTCTTATGAATGTATTTACATGGTTTGAAGATTGATTTCTCCCTGTATATGAATGGAAAACTTACGCAGGTTGAAAAAGGCCCGTTGATACCGACAAACTAAGTGCTTACAGCATCCAGCAACAAAAAAAAAAAGTCATAATAGGCTTCCCGGAATTCATATGGCGGATTATAAGAAAGTGTCAATCAAAGAGAGGCTTGCTTTGTGAGCGCAGGTTTTATTGAGAACAGGCCTGACACCCGTGATTACTCACTCTCAATCAAACGGGCTAGTGTCATCACCCATAGCCGCTAGCAATAAAACCTCCCACCAACCCCAGAAGAGGTTCTCCGCTGTTCCCCCTTCAAATTTAAAAAAAAAATAAATAAAAAAAGGTCTGGTGCTCAGTTCTGGCTAAGCAGAGCAAGAGCAAGAGCACGGCTCTGTGGAAATTGAGGTGAGTTTCTCAGCGGGAGGCTTGCTCTGAATCTGTTATGGATACCCCCCAAACTCATCTCTCACTAGACTCTGATAAGTGAAACCAAATCGATTTTGCATCTCCCTGGGCTAAGTGTCCTCCCATTGGTCATGCCCCCCCATCCCAGAATCCCATACTCTGTGGTTTGCTCCAGTTGCCCTTGGAGCAGGGCAGGGTTACTCAGCTAGATTTTGGAGTGGTCTTCGGGTAGTCATTTGTAATGTAGCCCAAAGAGAAACAGTGACCACCACACAGCTTTTTATTTTACAGTACTGCGTGTACGAAGCTCAAACAAAAGCGAACGTTTGCTCTGTTTCTCTCACTCAACAACACAGGTGCTTTTGCATTGTTGTCAGGTGGTCCGCGAGGAGGAGAAATCCCTCACCACCTGAACTAAAAATAATCCCAGAGGTGAACAGGCTCTAATTAAAAACTAGAGGCCAGATGTTTTGCCTTCTCTGTTTCTTTTCCCAAATGCTTTCCTTTGGCATCCGTCGACTCTTTTTGCTCTTGCAGCAGCGGCTGCACACAGATTTGGATGCTCAATAAAGCAACATAACCTGCTTTAATACCCAGCCAAACTGATGGTGTGATTGGGTTTGTTCTGCCACTGATAGCGAAACATGTGCTTCCTCCCCAAAATAAGTTGATTTTGAATGCAGTGAGCGTTTTATCATTTGGCTGATAGGTCCTTTACATGCAATCAGCAAGCAATCACATCATTACCGTATAGCACATGCTGACTGGCCTCTGCTGATCCTACAGCTTATGAGAGCGCTTGCTCTGGTTCATTGTGTGCTGTAGGCTAGAACTGCAGTGCTCTATCAGAGTTCCTTTGATAGATCCTCCACCTCCCCCAGCTCCACCTGCCTAGATCTGCTACGGGATTTATGGATGTCTATTTATGAAACAAAAGCATATCATACATGCTCACAGCAGTGTGTCTGTGTATCTATTAGCAGTAGAAGTCCAAATTAACATTTCCATATTTAATTCTAAAACTATTATGAGAATAAAAAGTTCAAAAGTCAAAAGTTTGTAATAATTAAGATTTTTAGTGTTTTTGAAGGAAATATCTTATGCTCACCAAGGCTGCGTTTATTTAATCAAAATACAGTAAAATCATAATATTGTGAATTATGACAGTTATTATTTTTATTATTTAAAACAACTGCTTTCTATTTATACATATATATTTTAAAATGTAATGTATTCCTGTGATGGCGAAACTGAATTCTCAGCATCATCACTTAAATGATGCTAAAATTTCAGAAATCATTCTAATGTGCTGAAGTGCTGCTCAATTATTATCATCAATTATTATTGGTGCTCAATTATTAATAATGTTTCTTATTATTATCAAATGTGAAAAGTTGTTGCTGCTTAAAATATTTGTAGAAACTGTGATACATAATTTTTTAGGATTCTTTGATTAATAGAAAGTTCAAAAGAACAGCATTTTTGATCAGTTGAAGTTTGTTTGAAGCAAAAACCTCTTGTAACAATCATATAAAGATGATCTAATTAAACCCCTGGTCAGACATTTTTTTTTCATAAATCAATCTATAAATAAATCTGCCTGCCCTCTTAGAACAAACCCCAAGTGAAAAATCAATGTTCTAGATTTCGCCCCATATGTATAAACAGTGGCATGAATTAATAAAGAGATTTGAAAATGCAACAGTATCTGGGAGGGATGTTGGTGTGGCTGTTTGTGAGGTCTCCAGAGATTGTGGGGTACACAGGACGAGTGGGTGAGTTGTTACCAACTAGAGGGCTATCAGAGGAATATCACTGATGAGACACTTTCATTCTGCACGGCTGCTTGTCTGCGTTGATGAGCTGCACTGATGGCTTACTTTTGATTGGGTTTTGAGAGAAACAGTGGAGAGACCTTTGGGAAAACACGGCTATGTGTGGAGAATAAGAAATTGAGCTGTTTAGATGCTGAATTGGGAGTTCCTGTCTTAATCAGACATGTGAATCGTATTAAAACCCCCCCCAGTTTTCACTCCCAGATTGCAGCTGACAGCATTGTCAGTGAAGTCTCATATGTAGTGCTATGACAAATCATCAATGTTGCTGGCCCAAATGGCCTCCCACAAGGCCAGCTGACTCTTTCCACTTATCTGTTTAGTTAATATACTCTGCTCCATTTGAATGTTATAAACATGGCAAACATGGCATTACACAATGCATTTAGTGCAGAGACTACATGCACACATGAGAAAGGGCTCTGACCTGTTCTTTCTTTTTCTCAAGCACAAAAATCAGTCACCTTAACCTGGTCCATGCTGGGTGTTCTCAATTTTTCAGGATTTTCTTAGTCACAGCAAGTGGCCTTGACATCCCGTGAAGTGACCTGGCTTTGAACTCACACCCTGCTCGATTTCCCACACACTCAAGTCGACTTTTTCACTCATATCCACTAATAGAAACAGTACAGTCAGATATACAGATGAAGGGATGGATTGATAAATAACTACATAGAAAGTATACATCATATATATTAAATATAATAAAGTATATTGATTTATAATAAAAAAAAATTATTTGATTTATTTATATAAATTATGAATTATTTTGTTTATATAGATTAACATAGTAGATACATTTTAGAGATCTAAAAGATTTTTACAGACAGATGATGGATGGATGGATGGATGGATGGATGGATGTGTGTATTTATGTATGTATGTATGGATGTATGTATATATGTATGGATGGATGGATGGATGGATAGATACAGTGGCATGAAAAAGTATGTGAACCCCTTGCAGAATCTGTGAAAATTAGAATTATTTTAATAAAATAAGAGGGATAATAAAAAATGCATGTTATTTTTTGTTTAGTACTGTCCTGAGTAAGATATTTTACATAAAAGATGTTTGCATTTAGTTCACAAGACAAAACAATAGCTGAATTTATTAAAATAACCCCATTCATAAGTAAGTGAACCATTGATTCTCAATACTGTGTGTGGTTACCTGATGATCCACGACTGTTTGTATGTTTTGTGATGGTTGTTCATGAGTCTCTTGTTTGTCCTGAGCAGTTAAACTGAGCTCTGTTCTTCAGAAAAATCCTCCAGCTCCTGAGAGACTCAAACACAACTATTAAAAAAGGTTCAAACATTCACTGATGCTCTAGAAGAAAACATGATACATTAAGAGTCGGGGGGTGAAAACTTTTGAACAGGATGAAGATGTCACAATTTTTCTTATTTTGTTTAAATATCATTGTTTTTCATTTAGTACTGCCCTTCTGAAGCAACAGAAGATACTTGCATGCTTCCCGGCAGAAAAATTAAGTACAATTTACCTTGATATTTGAATTCAAAAGTTTTCACCCCCCGACTCTTAATGCATCGTGTTTCCTTCTGGAGCATCAGTGAATGTTTGAACCTTTTTTAATAGTTGAGTTTGAGTCCCTCAGTTGTCCTCAGTGTGAAAAGATGAATCTCAAAATCCTACAGTCACTGCTGGAAAGGGTTCAAATATGCAAAAAATGCTTGAAAACTGATGAATCTGCAGGACCTGGAGGATATTTCTGAAGAACAGATCTCAGTTTAACTGCTCAGGACAAACAAGAGACTCATGAACAACCATCACAAAACAAACAAACAGTCGTGGATCATCAGGTAACCACACACAGTATTGAAAATCAATGGTTCACAAACTTATGAATGGGGTTATTTTAATAAATTCAGCTATTTTTTTGTCTTGTGAACTAAATGCAAACATCTTTTATGTAAAATATCTTACTCAGGACAGTACAAAACAAAAAATAACATGCATTTTTTATTATCCCTCTTATTTTATTAAAATAATTCTAATTTTTACAGATTCTGCAAGGGGTTCACATACTTTTTCATGCCACTGTAGATAAATAGATAGATAGATAGATAATCTTGCTTTTGACAAAAAAAAATCATTGTCAGGAAGCGCAACAGTAAACTGCTGCTCTGTGGTCTCTAATTGACCCCTTAAACACAATGTTCGAGTCATATTCCTGACATCCGATCTCATCAATTCTGTTTATGAAACTCTATCAACCTCACTGTAGAAAATAATTAAGTCTATAGATCACAAAATAATTGGCCCACTGTTTATCCTCATTTTGAGGCATTCTGGGAAGAGGAGTTTATCCTTTGATAATTAGCCTCTCAGTGAAAAGATAAAAAAAAATATGAAAAAAATAAACAGAGGTGTTAGTTATATGTGAAGATATAATTCCATGCTTTGATAACAACAGGACACCCTCTAGCAGAGAAACAGTAGCAAAGCTACAGCTAATTAAGGGAGGATTTGGCTGCAAAGCAAGGCTGTTTTTCCATATTACAGATAGATTTATTTATAAGAGTGTGGACCGAATTCAGTAGTTGCTAGCCAAAAATGGTCTGGTGCGAGTCACATATGGAGTGTCTCAGTATTGTTACAAAGTGGTAATAACCTTTTTAAAAAATCCCTTAGATAATAAAAGACAAATGGTTGGATGACTCAAAGCTACTAGCAGCATCTTGCCACTGCATTTAGATCGGTCACCCTCCGTCTTACATTAGAGAGCCTTTTGATGGCATCTCTTTAGATTTGCTAAACAGCACAGAGGGAGATCATTTTTCCATTCTGACATGCAGTAAATGTGAACAGCACATTGCATTTCAGGGGCATTACAGTGTCCTTGTTACATATGCAGTAGTACACGCTAATATAATTCATTATATTGCAATAACAATATCAATGCAACAATAGTAATTATAAGCAGCTCCACAACATAATTACATATTAAGTGCATGTTTGTAATTAGAATGACCCTGCAAATATTCATGTAATTATATTGCAAAAGCAAACACTGTAAAGAGCAAACCAGTATCACAAACCAACAAGACCTATTGTATATATCTATACAGTATGTACTGCATAGTATGTATGTGAGAGACCCGGGGGAAGGTGTCACATGGGGAAATCGCATTTAACTCCCAAGTTTTCTCTAGCAGGTTTTGCATGCATGTTTACATGTATAGTACTGTAATTTAGTGAATTCATCCTTCAAAACTAAAATATTTATCACTATAGCTGTTGGATAAACAAGTGAACACAATAAAAGCAAATTAGCATGCATTCCTTTAAGAGTCAACTATATTAAAGCAATAAGCCATGTGTTACAGTGGAGCATCTATACCACCTTACCAATGGTGTAATTCACTGCAACGTACAGACTCGAGCGGCTTATTGCTTTTATAGAACGCCAGCAATGGCACTATGATAAAAGACACCAATGTTCAATAAAGGGTTACATTTATTATAAACAATTATTGGTATAATTCATCTGAGTTCATTATCCTGGCTGTAGGCTGTTTATGGTTGCCAAGCAGCTTGGTGACTCGGCACATTAATATAGAATGTGTAGTTGCAGATGTGTCTTCAAAGTAATTTTTTGTATTTAAACATGGCTCAACCAATTAGTGTCATGTAAGGCTGGTTGCAAGGAGCACACGATGAATGGAGTACAACAAACAAACACTCTGTAATCAAAATCCAACTGAGAAACACGCAGGAGAATAACTAGGAGTAAAGATACACAAACGACGCAAACGAGACAATAAACAGAGGAAACTAAGGGCTTAAATATACACAGGGCAAATGAAGGGAGCTAAATGAATCGCAGGTGAAACTAATCAGTATATGGAAACAAACTGGCACACACTAGGAACTAGGTCAACTTAATGGCTACGTTCACACTGTCAGTCCAGATCCTATAATTTGTGTATCCGATTGGAATCTGATTTAAAATGAGCCTATTGACTGTCCACAGTGAGTATCACATCTGTTCATATCCGATTTGTGTGTCCCATGCCGCTCTTTCATTTTCCCAAATATCTGCATTGGTTTCTATGGTAATGACGTTGCGTTAGTATATGCCAAAAAAACAACAACAACAACCATAACATGGAGGGATTTGCAAGTACAGATGTTGTCTTATTTACAACATGATTATCTATCTATCTATCTATCTATCTATCTATCTATCTATCTATCTATCTATCTATCTATCTATCTATCTATCTATCTATCCATCTATATATAAATTGTTTGTTATAATTGTTCTTTAAAAACAGAAACCAAAATAAATAAATAAAATAATAAAATATTATGACACTTATAGTATAATACATATACATTGTGAGTCTGTTTTTCACCCATGCACAGTTTTTTTTTCACCGTGCATGTTTTTATTTTATTTAAAAAAACATTTTTTTTAAGTAACTTCCATATTCATTCCCAGTTTATCATTAAATGAGTTAAAAAGAATAAATTTTTGGTTTTGGTGTCAATGAAGGGGTCCTTAAGCCTGATGGGGTTGTGCTGGTTGAGAAACACTGCCCTATACAACATCATGCACCTTAAATGCAAAATACATATGTTTATCATTCTGGGTGATTATGGTATGAGCAAACCTTCACATTAACAAACAGAAAATATAATCTCTGTGAAAGACCGAACACTGTTGTGGGATACATTTTGCCCACTCAACAGCAGGAGTGGGAGTCCATCTCAAATGGAAATCAAGAAAGGTAGTGTATTAGACAGCAATTTAATGCCACAGCACGCTTCCCCATAACCACAAACAAGAACATTGTCTACCATCAAGGCCCCAGTGAGCAGGTGTGCTACTTCAGTGGAGCAGGACTTGAGGACTGAAAACTCAAGTGCCCATTCAGATTGGCCCTCCTCTAATTTCTCTCAGGCGCCAAAGCATTTTCATTTTTTGTCTCGGGATCTGGTTTTCAGGTTTTTGCTCTTGTGTGGGCACCGAGACCAACCATTAATCACACACCGCTCGCCTCGCACAGTCCATTGGGAGCGAACGAGTAATGAATACTTTCAGCTCGTCTAAAAATGAATCAGTGTTGTATTAAAACAGGCTAGCAGCACATCCATTTTTATCTTTTTGAACAATACTCGGTACAAGCGATCTAAAGCGGTGTGAAAATGTGCAGGACTTTTTCAAACGAGTTGATAAATGACACTTAAGCTCCATGTCTATTGGATTAGCATATATTAGCAATGCAGCGCACTTTAGCCACACAGCAACACTCGGCCACTTAGAACATGCACGGACGAACTGAGGAGCATTGGACCCTCCCAGCACTACATTATCTCACATTAATGAAGAGTACTCATGCACACAGGGCTCACTTGCAGGCTCTCATGCCAGAATAAATCTCCGACGGTGCCCAGAGAGAGAGTTTACAGTACATTAGCACTAGCAATATGGAGACCTTTCTGGATAGTGGTCATTAGGCTACCTTACACAGGTATCATTATGTTTAATGGAAAAAAAAAACAATTTGAGGGATTAACCTCGCTGACTGGAATTAATTTTGGTTTTCGTTGGCGATGAATCGCACTGAGTGAGAGACCGTGTCGCTGTCAGTGTCTGTGAACATCACGCTTTCTTCGCAATACATATTATCTCTCTGAGAAAAATGGGGAATTTATTGTCCGTTCAATGGAAAATGCTTTAAGACATCATGATACTGTACATTCATCTTTGATGACACAATTCACAACATATCAAGTTATCTGCAACATAACTGTCCTCCATATGCACTCGTACAATCTAAAGCAATCTCTCGGTGTCAGCAGCCGCACAGAGTTCAGGAGATATCTTCTCGCAATCGATAACCATCTTCTCGGCACACAAACACACTTCCCACTCTTTTGATATAGCTAATAACTGATAGAAGGAAAGTTAATGAAATTGCCTCTGCCGCAGTTCTGACACTCAAACCAGGGCCTGAGCTGTCAGGGTTTTATCAGTCTAATGTTCAGGCATCATGCCCGATCTAGTCAGAGAAGTAGTGACTCATGGGAAAACGAGCGAATGGCTCCTGACCAGAATCTGCATTTTGTCTCAGCAGAACGCCTTTGATTAGCAGAGGCTACACTTAAGAAAGTAAACACAATACATACAAATGATATATAATCACCCGGCCAACGGCAAGGCCAATAATCGATCAAGGCTGTCGACCCGCCTGCTGATTGCCTCAAGCTCTCTCCGGGCTCAGATGTGTTTGGTCAGCAAAAGCACAACAGCAGCTGGGAATGGCGATATTAGCTAACTTAGCACAAACCTGCTACAGGGGATTGCAGAAGGACACACCCATCCAAGCAGTTTGTGCCTATAGAGTTGTTTTTCCTCCAACACCATTCAACTCAAGAGGTCAGCATATAGTCAAGTTAGCCCCTTCGGGTCACTGTTTCGCAAGATCCTATTTAGACATACACTTGCAAACTTCCCTAAGCACTTCCTCTTGGGAGAATCCCCACAGCCATTTTGAAGTGCGTTCAACTTCGTCAAGAGGGAAGTTTATTTGGACAGACACTCGACCTCTCAATTTTGACCAAGGGAGCGCGTCTACTTAACATGTACACTTCGGGCAGATCCATAGCAGATCACACTTAATTTACCCTCTCCCCACACAACTCTAGTGTATGATATTGGCATTATTTTGACATTTAACTGCATTTAATACTTGTAGCTACCTTAATCTGACTTTTTAGTTTTTTTACACAGTTATAGTTTATTGTATTGTTAACATTTTTGTTTGTGTATTTTTTAATATTTTATATTTAATATATTCAAATTTAATATTTGTTTATATTCAATTTTTTTTAACAGCCCAATGACATACAGTCCTATAGAATGGTGTGTAAAATAAATTCACAAGGGAAAAAAAACTGTAAATAATAAATCAGATCCATAGCAGATTCCCAGTGATCAAGGGCTTACGGCATTTCATTTTATTCAGTTTCAAACCTCAGGGGAATCACCCATTTTACAGAAGAGAGACTGCTGGCAAAAAGAGCATGCGACAGAGCTCATAATAACATGAGAAACATTGGCTTGGCTCTTCGGAGATGGTGAATTCTGAGGAATTTGAAATGTTGTAAAAGTTACGCAGAGGTGGCATTTTTATTGCTCAACAGGTGAGTAAGGTATTTTATTGAACAGGTAAATTGCCATAATTAGCTCTCTAACAGAATTCATTGTAAAGCATTATCTATTTTGTAAGGCAATTTCATTATGGTTGTTGTAGCGCTGTGCTGGAATTTATTTTCAAGGAAGTACTGTGTCTATTATGGGTAACTACAGTAACTTCTTCAGCTAGTCAGCTTGAGATCCTTTCCATCTAAACTGGTTATATCTCTTAAGCCTATAGTAGTGAATGATTTATGAGCAGCATTATAACCATATTCATCTGCACAGTCACAAAGAGGAGCCAAAACACAACCAAAAAAATGTTCTTCCGCAAAATACATGCCATTTTTCTGTTTCAAGGTTTCCCAAACTTGGGTTTAGGAACCCCCGGGGGTTTGTGAGGGAACTGCATAAACACTGCAGGTTATTTAAAACACTGATTCATTCATTCAGTATGAAACAGATTACTCCGCTGCGCAGACTGATCTGTATATTAGACTACATCAAAGTACCCTGACAGCGATTGGAGAGCAGACAACTCTTTATGCTTTTGATTCGCTCTCGCTGTACTTTGATGTCATAAGGCGATCGGTTTCGCAGCGCTGATGCATCTCGAACAAGCCTAATCACGCAATCAGTCAACCGATTCGTAAAAATACTAAATATTGCTTCATAAGTGAATGTAGGGAAATATTACATAATTAATACATTTCCTGATAGGTAAATTTCTCATACAGAAACAAAAATGTACTCGCTCTAAACCTCTTTTCTCTCTATTCAAAGATGATCTGGACAGGAATATATATAAACTATCCAAAGCTCTGTTAATCTTAAAGCAATGAAAACTATATCTCTTTATTCATCCTTTGTGTCCTCTTAACCAAACAGATCTCACCCCCCATTTACTACCATAGTAGGACAAATATTATGGAAGTCAATGGGGGGCGAGATCTGACATTCTTCCAATATCTTCTTTTGTGTTCAGCAGATGAAAGAAATTCATACAGGTTTGGAACTACTTAGGGGTGAGTAAATGATGACAGAATTTTTCATTTTTGGGTGAACTATCCCTTTAAGGTGTAATTGTATGACATTATAGTTATTTTCTTCCAGTTATTTTAGCTATTTAAAAACAGTCTGTTATGCTGCTCATAACCTATGCATGTTTGTGACCGGGGGCCTAGGAGTGGCCCAGCTTAATTTCAATAAATGAATTCAATTTAAACAAAATCCAAAAATTATAAAGTTAAAGAATGCCTGACTATGCCACTTTGGGAATTTCACCCAAAGAATCTCAGAAGACTTTGCACAGGTCCCCTACCCAGTGGCAAGCAAAACGTGGAGACACAGGTATCAAACAATTCCTTTATTATAGTAGCATAAAATCAATCAAATGAAAACAACTCTCAAAAAGACTGACAGAGTCCTCACTCACTCATTTTATCGTAAAAACACACTGGGTTTTAGCACAAATAGTTTTAGCATTTACTGTATTGTTATTCTTCTACTAAAGCGAAATTTTGCAAGCAATAAAGGTCCACTGTATATTGTCAATAGACCTCAGGTTAGTAAGTTAACTTGGATCAAAATGAGGTTGTGAAGGACAGACGTATAGTTTTTACAATGGCAAGCACTGTATAAAGGTCCTATCACATAACTTTCAAAACAGTTTTATGGAGTTTTTGTCTACTGATTGGATTTTTTCTTTTGTCAGCTGTTATGTATGTTGTTAAACAACAGTACAATGCATTGAATGCACTGTACTTCAGCCTTGTTTTCATTCATGTCAAAGAAAGGTTCATTGTCTATTGTGTGAAGCACAACTCACATGAAAGTCACTTTCAGATTTCTATTGTTCAATGCGGTGAATCCATGTGACCAACTTGAACCTGTTGCGAAATCTGCGTTGGGAAATATTTGGCCCTCGCATGAAATTCCCAATTGCATGTTTTACTTTTGAAATTACTGGATTTTGCCCTGTAATTTGCCAAACAGTGGTAAATGTGACAGCACAATAATGAATCAGAAGTCTTACACATTCACTTAGTATTAAGAAAAGGCCTGATTGCTGTATGTCACAACTGACCAATCAGAATCAATTCCAGGGCACTGTGTAATAAATAAAATTAAACAATAAATTTGTGGTTAACTGGAATGGTAAATGTTGACATATCCACGTCAGAATTGTGTTGCACACTAATTAATCAGAACTCATGCCTGAATATCTGTTTATTCCAACTGAATGTCTGTAGGGGTGAGTAAATATGACAGTGTGGGAAGATTTTTCAATTACAGAGTTGACCGGTCCTAGTTAAAAAAAAATCTGCATTAGCGAGGTGAAAAACAGGGTTTTTTGAAAAGAGTTTCAGAAATGTCAATAAAAGCCAGATTACACTTTTTAAAAAAACCTCTGCTTATTAAGAGGTGCTGTTTTCCATGGTGTGAATTTGTTTTAACTGCCGTATTGTTGACCTGCACTTCTGGCATCCAACATCTCTAATGGAGCACTAGCACTCTGAACTTACTCTGGAGTTTTGTGTGTGTGCGCAGGTGTCTGACAGCAAGCCCCGTGTGGGTGGGTGGATCTGTGAGTGCATGCTTGTTAAAAGGTGTTTGTGTCTTAGAACGTAATAGGCTGGTGTATGTGTGTATCCGAGTATGCTGAGTTTGTGTTTGCGAGAGCAGTTCTGTCGGGTAGCAGTGTGTGAATTTATAAGACAAGTGTATGTATGTATGTGTGCTAGTTCAGCTGGAGCAGAACAGGCGCATTGGGTGGGAGGGGGGGAGATGCATTGCTACAAATCTGTCGGTCTAATTAAATAGTCTGAATGCCACATGCAGTGCTATAGCTCTAAACATGAAAACCCTTTGCTTTGTGCTCGCGTAATTATTGAGCCAGTCCTCTCTTGTTCTGAGCTTTAAGGAGCCATTGCCTTCAAAGGACCGAGCTCATTTCCTCTGTGCCGGGCTTGCCTGAGGCTTTGCCTGTGTCGCTTGTACTATGAGTATGAGGAAGTGGGAGTTTGTATTATTTAGTTAAAGAATTTAGAGAGAAGGTGTGGATGGAATTTCGATAGAATCGAAAACTTACACAATAGAGCTTACGGTGCGACTGGGAAGAGATGATCATGGAGGGATGATGTCACAAGGTGCGTAGAGGAAAATCACAAAGGTTTGCAATAGTAATGCAAAGATAGTGGGAAAATCTATGGTTTGAGAGATTGACGGACTGTCATTGACACTCAAATTCACAGGGTCCCTGCGCAGTGTTCGTTGCTCCCTATGCACTCAGCAGGGAATGTCTGTTGAAGTTCACTTAATTTGGCAAAATGTGTTCATTTCGAACAACCTGCAATGTCAAACATAAAAACACTTTTGTGCAGATTTAGGTATGAAGCAGGTGACTCTCATTATGAGTGAGTCGTTGAATCATTTACTCAACTCATTCACTCAAAACACTGATTCATTCAAGTATGAAACAGATGACTCTTTTATGAATGAATTGATTCATTCACTCAACCAACTCAAGTATGATTTCAAGTACACTGTAAAAAAATATTTTCATGATTTATCACAACATTTTTTTTTTGTCAAATCAACTTCAATAAGTAATGTGGTTCAGATAACATAATATTTTGAGTTTCTGTTGATTAAACCAATCACCTTCATTGTATTAACTCAATTTTTTTATTTCAATGAACTCAAAATTTTAAGGCAGCCAGGTAACTTACTTTTTTTAAGTTAAACCAACAATTCTTTTTTACAGTGTATGATAAAAGATTAAGATCTTCAATAAATTATTTTAATGCATATTAATGTATAAAATACATCCATGTATGTGTATATGTATATGTATGTGTGACACACACACAATGCATATATTATATATATTTTTTAATGTCAATGTCATTACTGAACAGTATGCTTATGTGCGCACATCAGTTTAGTAACAACTGCAGAGGTGAATTAAGCTAAATAAAAACACATCACTTCCTTTTCCTTGTTTATTTTAACCAAAGTACATTTAGTACTGATGTTATAAGCAATAACATCCTGTGAAATGATTCAGTGGAGTGCATACACTTGCAAACCCCTTGCAGAATCTGCAAGATGTTTATAATTAAAAAGAGGGATCATATTTTTTTTTTTAGGTACTGCTCTTATTAGGCGATTTCGCAGAACAGATATTTACATAAATTCCACAAGACAACTTAATAACTGAATTGACACTAATTATCCTGTTTAAAAGTTTACCCTTGGTTCTTATGATGGTGTGCATCTTCTGCACATTTGAGCATTTGTTTCCAACAGTGACTACATGATGCTGAGATCCAGCTTTTCACTCTTTGGACAAGTGAATTTATGAACTTAATTATGCAAACTTGTGCACTCAACTTTAATTTGATGCACACTGGCATTTTGTAGTGCAGTTCGGACAGAACACATATGCTCACTACTATTTGGAATCTAACTTAAGATGGCTGAACACACTTTCTGATTCACTTGGACCCTTTTTCTGGCATTTGGAATTTACCCATTGACACTCTCTGACATTCATTGACCATTGAGAATTTTAGAGAGACGTGTCTAGTTGTTGTTCTTATAGAAATCCAATTTGTTACATTCCTGCTTGATTTCCACTCCCTCTAGATTGAGGAGTGACTGTGTATGTAGAAAAGCATGAAAGATTTACAATTTCCTTACGTGCATATGTATGTACATCAGTATAATTAAGTGTGTGTGTATGTGTATATGTGGGTGGAGGTTTTTACTCTGCAGGCACGTGGCTGGTAATTAGTTCCTTCCACTGCTCTTGGCTGGCAGTCCAAACACAAGCCCAAACCCCAACATTTATATTATCCAGAGGCTAATTACTGAAATGACACAACATTTATAAGAGAGAAACAGTGTGTATCCGCACAAACTACAAATCAATATATATTTTGTCTTTAATTGGAGCTGTGTGGGATTAACACAGTCAAAAAAGGTTTAGGAAAGGCAGAGGAAAAAAAAAACCCAGAGTAATACATTATTAAAACTACCATGTTTTAATTAAACCAACACACTGTAATCCTCCATAAAAATTATCTCTCTTTTTTTTTTTTGTTCGTATTCAAATAGCTAAACCCTAAGGAACTTAATTTTAGTTTAGACACCAAAAAGCTTTCATACAGTGGGCTGAAAAGTTCAGGACCAAGGACAGTGACAGATCTGACTGTACAGAACATTTTATAACATCCTCAGGCAAGCACTGCCATCGTTTTCTCACCCTCATGTCATTAAAAATCCATGCAATTTTTTTTCCTTCAAAAGGATCACAAAAGCAGATGTTAAACAATGTTCAGACTGCTTTTTTTTTTTTACACAATTAAAGTGAATGGTGGCATGTGATGTCAAGTTCTAAATTATAGTTGCTAAGTAGCACCCATTTGTCTCAAATTTTTAATTTTGTTAATATTTGTTTCTGAAGATAGACAAACATAAATAGTGTTGTTGCCATCTTTCTAAAGTCGATTTTAACCTCTTGTGATTTGGCTCCAAATCTCAGGTGAAAATGGTCATTTTGACCCCCTCTACAAATTATTGGATTACTCAGTAAATATTCATCCATGATCATTTAAAGTGTTTGTTCACCCAAAAATGAAATTCTGTAATTAATTACTCACCCTCATGTCGTTCCACATCTGTAAGATCTTTGTTCATCTTCAGAACACAAATTAAGATATTTTTTCATAACATCCGATGGCTCAGTGAGGCCTGTATTGCCAGCAAGACAAATAACACTTTCAAAGCCCAGAAAGCTACTAAAGACATATTTAAAACAGTTCATGTGACTACAGTGGTTCAACCTTAATGTAATGAAGTGACGAGAATACTTTTTTTGTGCCAAAAAACAAATAACTTTATTCAACAATATCTAGTGATGGGAGATTTCAAAACACTGCTTCATGAAGCTTCGAAGCTTCACAAATGTTTTGTTTAGAATCAGTAGTTCAGAGTGTGTATCAAACAGGTTTCAAATTGCCAAAGTCACGTGATCTCAGTAAACGAGGCTTCGTTACATCATAAGTGTTTCGAAATTTCAATGGTTCACGTGACTGGCAGTTTGATACACTCTCCGAACCACTGATTCGAAACAAAAGATTCATTAAGCTTCGAAGCTTCATGAAGCAGTGTTTTGAAATCGCCCATCACTAGATATTGTTGAATAAAGTATGGAATGACCCAACTTAAAATAAACAGTTTGTTCACCTAATGAGTAACCGGCAGTCTTTAAAAATTGTCAAGGTCACAATTTGTTAAACAAATTGAGCAAAATCAAGGAGCTACAAACCTCATTCTTTTACATTTACATTTTTCAAAGCATGGCATAGCCATTATTTACCTCTTAAACCTAGAGGCAAACATATTATCCTAATAGGTAAATATATTAAATCCAACAGTTGCAATGAGATGCACATATAAAGTACCTCAACACAATACGGTGATGATTAGCAAATGTTAATTCAGCAAGAAATATGGACTCTAAACTACATGACAGCAAACTAACAGTGACAACAGCAGGAGAATAAATTAAGCCAGTAAAATGTAAAAGCAATTATATATATATATATATATATTTTTTTTTTATATATATACACATTAGCTACCACATAGTGTTTTCAAGCTGCAATACATGCTGGGAACTTGCACAATAAAGTAAAGTAAAATTGTTTATTCAGTTTGAATAGTTGGGCTGGTTTTGAACAAATACTTAAGTATCTAAGTACGGTAAACAAAATAACTTTTGTTAGAAACATGTTTAGAGTATTCTTGTTCAGTTCACACAAAATAATAAACTTATCTTACTTAAAAAAAAACTGTTCAAACTACTTTTTTTTACATTTGTTAGAAGAACCTTTTGCAAGTTGGATTTTTTACAGTGCACACCTTTAAATCCTTTCAGTCCTGTTGAGCCATCGATCCGATAACTAACAAATTATTTGGTTGCATGTAAATGTAGCTAATGTAACACACAGATACGTTTCAGCACCATGGACAGAGACGCTCAGCTGCAAGTTCAGATCAGCACAGGAAACATGACTTCTGTGTGCTGGAATGAGAACTGTGAATAACACCAGCAAGCGTACATTTCAGCACAGATGACAAGTCTATGTCGCAGAATGTAAATAAGCAAAATTGCCAAATTTTCTCTACTGTATTCATCTTTTCTATTCCAAAGAGAGAGCTCAGAGAGCCCGTGTGCTCAGCTATCCTGACAATAGCAACTGCTAATGCGCCATTGTGACATGTTTTGGCTTACTATGTGAATAATGAGCTAATTACGTTTCCTCCATTGTGCATTGAGATAATCCTCTGTGAATAGGCGAAAATGATTGTGTTGTCATTTTCAAATTGTAAAGTAATGTTCAGCTAAACCAACTCAAGCAGTCTGAATTCCTCTTTTTGTGCGTCTGCCCCAGAGATCAGCCACTCCGGAGATCAGCAGCTCTGACAGCCAGTAGTGATCTCTGCGCACGCTGTCTCCAACACTACCGGCTGGGGGACAGCATTTCAGTAAATGGAAAATAGTCTAGTGTACAGTGGTGTTCTCAGAGGCATAGTGCGTGTTTAACTGCCAGCGCGGCTGAGACAAGCTCTGCGTAAACCTTCTTTATGACACATCTCCTTGTGATGAGGCATCGCGGCATCAGTGTGGCCTACAACCGTGGCCTGGAACAGCCCTGAGGTTGGCTGTTTGTTTGTCTTATTAGCGCCTGGTGAATTAAATCCATCCTTCAGATCCGATGTTGTCATCCGGGGGTACATGGGCCCCTGTGGAGTCTTAGATAGATAGATAGATAGATAGATAGATAGATAGATAGATAATAGATAGATAGATAGATAGATAGATAGATAGATAGATAGATAGATAGATAGATAGATAGATAGATAGATAGATAGATAGATAGATAGATAGTCTAAGCAATATTTATTTCTACATGTTTTTAATTAAAAAAATTTTATCTGTGGTCAAAATAATCTTATTATTATATAAGTCATGAGGCATGATGACTCGAGGATATGATAAAGGATGTAAACATACTTAAAGGATTAGTTCACTTTAAAATGAAAATTACCCCAAGATTTACTCACCCTCAAGCCATCCTAAGTGTATATGACTTTCTTCTTTCTGATGAACACAATCAGAGTTATATATATAAATATCCTGACGTGTCCAAGCTTTTTAATGGCAGAAATTGGGGGCAACGAGTTTGATAGGTTAATAAAGGCCTTCTGAAGTGAAGCGATGCGTTTGTGTAAGAAAAAAATACCATATTTAACAAGTTATGAAGTAAAATATCTAGCTAGTCCAGCTACCGCCAGTCCACCAACCGTATTCAACTTACGAAAAAAAGTGTAACGCCTCTCGCAGTTCAAGCACTTACGCTACGTCCTACGCCTTCCCTATTCAACTTACGGAAAAAGTGTAACTGACCTTTACTCGGAGTCGTGTGGAGTACGTTTTTAATGGATGGATGCACTTTCTTGAGCTTCAAACTCTGTTTACTTCCATTCACTGCCATTATCAAGCTTGGACGTATTCATTAATATAACTCAGATTGTGTTCATCAGAAAGAAGAAAGTCATATACACTTAGGATGGCTTGAGGGTGAGTAAATCTTGGGGACATTTTCATTTTAAAGTGAACTAATCCTTTAATTGAGAAAGTAGGTTTCACCTTAGAACTAAAAAAATAATAATACTATTAATACATTTTTTTTGAGTGTTTCAGAGTATTTTTATATCATCAGGTCCCTGGCCTCTAGAGACTCTGGGGTGGGGTTCCCTGGGTCTGACAAAGTTGACAGCCTCTGCTTTAGACCAATGGATGGCAGTTCCCTGAGTGCCCCCCCACCCCACATCCTATTCAAGAGAAGACATCTAAAGGCCTAATTACGGTACTGGCTCAACCTGCAACTGAGCTGAACGTTTTTGGTCTCGCTTTTATTCTGCGTCTCTGACACTGCCGTCCCCAGGGCGCTCTTCCCAGAAAACGCAAAGAGGGAAGCGCTTCTCTGGCTCCCTGGTCTCTGGCCCTGATTTGGAAAGGGGGATGGGTGATGTGAGAAATCGAGTGCCCAGCTTCATATCGCTGACAGCTCATTACCACGGAAACAGCACTGTCCTGACATCAGCACTCCAGCCTCATCTCTGGAAGAAAAATAGAGAGAATGAAAGTGGTAGGGTAGTTTTATTCTCTCCCACACCCTCTCTCTCCAATTAAGATATTAAACCAAAGAGTAAGGGCATCTGAGCTGGATTAGTCTGGATTTTTTATTTTTTTTTTTTTCACTGGATAATCAAACACTGGGACTCTAATAACAGAGAGAGAGGGAACGAGAGAGATGGGGTAGTGGCTTTGCTGGCATTGCATCATAACTGCATAACAGGTGAATGTTGCCCATAAGTGCCATGCAGAAGAACATCATTAAAACTTGTGTGCACAAATGTAATTGCAACAGGGAAGCGTGTCTAAAACAATTCGTCATTTTCACCATGAATATTGTAGTAATCCTGGCTCACAGTATGTGAAATCAATGCATTAATGTCACATATAAAGTCTCTAATTAATAAATGAATTAATTAAGTGATAGATTAAATAACTTCTGATTTCCTGGCATGCACTTAAGTGCTTAAAGTGAGTGTTTCAGTTCCCACTGTCCCACAGAGTGAATCTGGTAATTAATGGTCTCTCAGCGGGGAGCGCTGAGCATGGCAGATGGCATGGGTTACTCGGAGTGAAAGCAACACTGCTGAGCTCGCATCCGAAACGACAGTGGAGTGATGAGATCTCTCTCTGAACATGAATCAGCGTTTTTGATTAGACCCCCACGATATGAACGACTCTACGACTGTCTCGTTTCTTAATCGACGTACCGCATGCTTTTAATTTAACCAGGACATAAGGCTATGCCGCAGTTTATTTAATAATACAACTTACAGATGACATTAACTGTCAAAAATATAAGTCCTTTTTGAATACAAATGTGAGAATAATATATATAATATATACCGGCCACTTTATTAGATACACCTGTTCAACTGCTCATTAACGCAAATATCTAATCAGTCAATCACATGGAGAGAAACAGAATGCTTTTACGCTTGTAGACATGGTCACGATGATCTGCTGAAGTTCAAACTGAGCATCAGAATGGGGAAGAAAGGTGATTTAAGTGACTTTAAATTTGGTATGGTTATTGGTGCCAGATGGGCTGGTCTTTCATAAACTGCGGATCTGGGATTTTCACATATAACCATCTCTGGTTTACAGAGGATGGTCCAAAAAAAGAGAAAATATGCAGTGAGCTGCAGTTCTGTGGACAAAAATGCCTTTTTGATGCCAGGGATTGGAGGAGAATGGTCAAATTGGTTTGAGCTGATAGAAAGGCCACAGTAACTCAAATAAACACTTGTTACATCTGAGGTCTGCAGGATAGAATCTCTGAACACACAACGCTTTGAACCTTTAAGCAGATGGAGTACAGAAGCAGAAGACCACACTGGGTGACACTCCTGTCAGCTAAGAACAGGAAACTGAGGCTACAACTCACACAGGCTCACCTAAATTGGACAATGGAAGATTGTCCGGTCTGATGAGTCTCGATTTCTGCTGCGACATCCAGATGGTGTAAACAACATGAAAGCATGGATCCATCCTGCCTTGTAATAACAATTCAGGCAACTGCTGGTGGTGTAATGGTGTGGGGGATATTTTCTTGGCACATTTTGGGCTCCTTAGTACCAATTGAGCATCATTTTAAATGCCACAGCCTACCTGAGTATTGTTTCTGATCATGTCCATTCCTTTATGACCACAGTGTACCCATCTTCTGATGGCTACTTCAAGCAGGATGAAGCTCAAATCATTCAAAACTAGTTTCTTGAACATGACAATAAGATCACAATCCACCTTTTTCTTATGCCCCATGATGCTTTGCGCAAATTAAGGCCCTGATATACTCACTGCGAAGTTTTTTTTTTGTTCTTCGTTTAGGAGTAAAACGGAGTTCGAAATATGTGCGCAGCGATATACTGTTATCAAACATCTGACGCTGCCCACACTTCTGAGAGCGACATTTAGATGAATGTGTAAATATGTGATGCACACTTTCCTCTCAGTAACAAAATAAACAAAGCAAAAATAAGAAAACAGCAAGCATTTTTTATAGAAAGCATTAGAAAAGCATCTGATCATAACAACATGTGTATGTAAGCATGAGCTCTGCAAATTACCACTCCAGTAAAGTCACGTCACAATTATTTATATGGCATTTTATTCAATAGATTACTTAAAAGCATGCAGCGTTACAGTATCAAACATGAAAAACAATGTCAGTGCCTCATTTCATCAGAAGCACAACTTCATTTTCTACTATAAAGCGGCTATCCAGTGTGTTCATGTTTTCACCTGTGGAGATCTTACCTCAACGGACTCTATGATATGAGTCAGAGAAGAGTTCTGCGTGAAAGAAGGCGGAGTCTCTGCGCACACCTCCTATAACGTTATCGGCACGGACCAATGCAAAGGTGTTTTGCAGCTGGAGCGAAATTTTCCTGAGAGTTCATTTTGCAAGCCGCTTCGAACTCCCAAAACGAATACAAAACAAACACTTAGTTTTGGCCTAATTTTGATCAAACTGACGTCACATCAGTTCGTTTGAAGTATATTGGGCCTTTATGGGGTTAACTTCCGTTAAACTGTGAACAATCAGTGAAAGGCTCACTCTATGAATGCAATAATAAACTTTTTTTTCTTTTTTTTTTAATTGGTGACATTATTGTACTCAACCTTCAACCATCAAACATTAAAATGAAACTTAAAAGTGTAAAAGCATTGACAAAATACTACAACAGACCACGAATAACCCCAAAACCGTGATTCCTTACCCCGGCAATATTACGGATGTGTTAAATATGAAACTGTAGTAATATTTGTCTATATTATGTAACATAGGTTGCCTTAATCAAAAATGTTCATGAACTTTAACATTGAGTGATACTATTTCAAAGTGCTTTCTGTCATTTTGACGGATAACAAATATTGTATTTACCTGCTTTAGAAATGTTCCATTACACACAGCTAATAAGGATAAGAAGTGAAAAGGGGCGACAATTACATTTTAAAGCATCCGTGTGAAAACAAACCTGGAAAAAGTTTTGAGGATTTGGGGAGAAAACAAGAGATTCTTAGTGCATTCCAGTGAATCGTTCATGGGATATATCGTAAAGTAAATCAGGAGAGCAGACCACAAATGTGCAGTAAATGTTGTCTTTTTTCATACTGTTACAGTGGAATACAAAGGAAAAAAGAAAAGAATCAGGAGAAAAAGAATGCAGTGACTGAAAACAGCTCTTGCCACAGATATTCTTGTGATAACATGTCATATTAAAATACCAAGCTCATTCAGTCAAACTGGCTGATAACGATTACTTGTAGTGCAACCATATTATTTAAAATGAATTGTTTCAGTCTTTTTGAGTGGAAGTTCCCCAAACCAGAAGTGCCTCCCATAATTCAAAATGCATAGGATCATCAGGAAAAAGGTGGATAATCAAATTGCCTTGACAGTCGCCAGATCCCAATCCAATACAGCACCTTTGGGATGTGATGTGATTGGCATCATGAATGTGTGGCCGACAAATCTGCAGCAACTGCGTGATGCTATCATGTCAATATGGACCAAAATCTCTGAGGAATGTTTCCAGCACCTTATTGAATCTAAACCACAAAGTATTCTGTCAGTACTGAAGGCAAAAAGGGGTCCAACCTGGTACTAGCAAGGTGTATGTAATAAAGTGGCCAGTGGGTGTGTTTGTATATACAGTATACTGTATATATAAAAATAAATATAAATAAAAGAAATTCAATGTCAGAGAATCAGTCTAATTTTAAAACAATCTGTGAAATCTGTGAAATATTTT
>RJVU01007007.1:14406908-14417902 GCA_003731715.1 Anabarilius grahami | reverse complement strand
TAACATATTATCCTTAAACTACTGATTTAATTACCTTAACAAAAACAAGTGTTTGGATATGTGTGTTAATTTCAGAATCAACCTTTTGTCATAGACGTCATACATCAGCAAAATTGCAGTGGATTGTGAGAAACAGGTGTTTTGGAAAGTGCTGCGGTGCTATTATGTATTTTGGGAGGACATAAAACCAAAAGTGGCCTTTTATCCTGGGCGGCTTTTAGCCTCGTTGTTCCCCATGTTTGGATTAGCGATTTCACTAATGGTTTTAGTTTCGAAAGTTTCCACCAAGTTGACTGTACAAATCACTGTCATCTTGTTCCATTATGTAAATGAGCCGTCAGTTTGCAGCATTATGTGATGATCTTCACGCTGGAAAACCCTTTGCATGGATCACTGTTCAGACATTGACATTGTCACGTTCCGCATGGTGATATTCAAGCATCTTGCCCTGTAGTGCACATCTAGAGTTTAAATCCAGTAATATCACTTTAATGAACTTCTAAAACTGCGTCTCATTGGCATGAAAGCCTCAGATGCCGAGAAGACGCGTCTGAGAGGAAAGTGAAGAGGCAAAACATCTGCGCTCCAATTTTTAATTAGACTTGGCTCCTGCTCATCCGTTTCTTGTTGAGCCAGTGCCGGCTTTCCGGCCCCAATGACCAAATGATGGGCTTCTCTCAGACCCAAATGAGAATTTAGATCACCAAAGAAGGCCAATGGATCAAGAAAACCTTTGTGAGTGTTTGCATGTGAATAAGCACGATTGCTGCCTTTTGCATATGTAGTGATTACTGTTTGGAAGTAACGTATCTACATTCTTCAGTGTGAAATTAGCTGTTCTGAAAACAGTATAGAGATGTAAAGTGGTAAATGCTACATTATCTTTATATAATGGGCCAGTAACATTACATTCTTTTTTTTACTTTTTTTCTAAAATATATAAAAAATTCAATTCACTCAATTACTTGAATACTCCTCTTTTATGATGTGCATGTTTGTAATTGGGGGGGTCAACTAATGTCAGGGTGATATAAAAGAAAACTATGGAATCCCGTTTTCGCCACAGTTGAGTAAAAAATCCGATTCTGTAAGTCGTCATAATGAGAAACTTTCTCATTAGCATCTCATCCCATTAGCTTCTCATTATATTGAGCAAATGTCTTAGACTTAGCATATCATAATAATGAGAAACTTTTCTCATAATTATGGCTTAGTATTTCATAATGAGAAGCCCTCTTATAGTTACGAGTTATATTGTAAATTTAGGGGAAAAAATGGAAAAATTATGACTGCATCTCGTAATAATGAAAAACTTTTTCAAAATAATGACTTAACATCTCATAATAATAAGAAAATTTCTCATAATAGTGACTCAGTTTATTCTTAAGATATATCATTATTACAAGAAAGTTTCTCATTATTATGGCTTCTTACACTTCAGAATCAGAAACGGGTAGTATGGCATAATCTAGAGAAAATGTTTTAACAAAATTGCTCAACTGCTTTTTAATTTTCAATTAATTCAAAAAGCACATTTCTACAAAGTTGATACATGCTCTCTTTTTTTAAACTAGAACTAGATTTATTAAAGTATTCATTATTGCTGTTTTTGACTCCCTTATATAACAAATTGGGGGGGTGGGGGGTATGGGTGCGTAGCAGTCCAGTGTGTGTGTGGGAGATTGCCGTTAGGCATCCCTTCAGTGCATATGCTCCCCATTTTTGCGCCCTTGGTTCTGGGTTAAATACATGTTAAGCTCTGCCGACAGCATATGCGCCATCCCGCTGCCAACAGAAGATAATTTTGATTCCCACAGTTTGTACAAAAAAGTCTTTGTTTGTTTGTTTTACAAGCTGTGAGACATTTCAAATTTTTTTTTCTGCAGTAATCAATTGAATGTCACAGCTATCACAACTTTTAATCTGTTTTTGATTTAACTATAGGCCTATAATCCAAAATTTTTAATCTTGTTAGCTAATTTCCAGCAGAAAAATAATGATCAAATTGTGTTTTAAACATTCAACCAATTACAGCACATATATCCTATATTTCCTCACTTGGAAGCAAGAGTGCAATTTTCTTTAATTAAAGCTAATTTGTTCACTGCATAAGTAAACATATCCATCAACCTTGCACTCTAAGCAATGTCTGTTGAGAGATACGGATTTCAAACCACTATCCACCACATTCTCACATTTTGCAGATCAGTCTGTGCAGTCCATAGCTGTCTGTCATGAAATATGAAAGTCTGAGCCGCTAAAAGACTGAACCCGAAATATTACAAATCCTGATGTACCCAAAGACCATGGAGCGGGAAAATCACAAATCCAGAGGTTCTCTGAGACTAGAGGGCTGTCAGAGTGATTACTGCCCGAGGCGGCGCTCATCCCCGCAAAGAACAAAGTCTGAAGCTGACAATAGTTCCATGGTCATGTGCGATAAAAATAGCCAGATTACAGTTCCTGCTCCCTGTCCGTAAGAGGCAATAACTGTGAGCATTATGGGGGGATATTTTGTTAAGAAAAGACACCACGGCTCAATAATCTTTAGCTTCTCTGTGAATACAAGCATCCGGCTGCCTTGTGACAGGTCTGAGCCCTTGAAAATCTGAATAGGCGAGATGGAAACAATGCAGGATGAACTTCCTCAGCTTTAAGTCACCACAAATCGAGAAGAAAGAGTGACGGAAAGAATGATGATGGTGAAAGATGGTTAATGAAACAGCCTTCCTGCTGTTCTTCTCACAAGAAGTGTGAACGACACCCCCGTCGCACCACTTACAAACGTGCAATCTGCACCCATGTGGCTGATTAGATTTCAAGACAGAATCGAAACGCTTCTGCAGTCGCCATTTGTGTACGTACGTATATGTGTATGTACACATTGTGCATCAACAGTGACAGTTGCAGTTGAAAAATGAGATTGTGTTATTGCTCTCATTTCGATTTCTTCTGCAGCTCTTCCTTTTTCTCAGGGCAAGCCCGCGAGTCAGGGCCACAGATGTGGTGAGCGTGTCCACGGTCCCTGTGCTTTCAGTTTGGACCCCGTCAGGAGGCAAAAAAACATGGACTCTTTGTCTGCATTTAATGAGAAACTGCAAGCCCGGAGGGCAGATGTAGAGGAGTCCATCCGAGCAGAACATCCTTTTCTGTCTTTCTCTCAGCTTCGATCTGTGGGAGACCTGAGCCACACATGGAGGAACGTCTGCCATCTTCTTCTGTTTGATAATGCATCTTCTTAAATATCATCATCAGAGCCAATCACTTGCCGTGAGGCTAAACGAACTACGAACAGCAACATACATGTGTGTGAAATAATAGCTTGTAAATAATCACGATTCTACCGGACTTCTGTGAGGCTTTTAGAGACTTCTAAACTAGATCATATGGTTGAACTTTTGAAATTGAGTTCTAAAAGCTAAGATCTTACATAAAACGCATCTTCAGGTTGTTTTACACAACGTTATTTGATCAAACGGCATAATGCCATTCCTTGTGTCTTTTACCTCACTGAGGCATGGAGCAAATTGCATTAAGGAGAATTACAATGAAATTAAACCGGATTCACTTCCTCAGCTAATGCTGCGAGCTTCCCATCACCCATACCTCAATGACAATTTGCCTTCCCGGCTGGCTGAATTCTGATGAGTAGACTAAACCTGAACATTTTTAGACATGACTGACTACATCCAGTGGCAATAATTGGAGCGATGCTTTACAGTTTGTTTGAGTATTTAATTACGGGGGATTCAGATCACACATATCTTAAAAGCAAGTGAACCATGCCAGAATCCCATACACGCATCTGCCCTCAAACCACATGCTCTATTAAACCGGTATTGAGTTACTATAATGATCTTATGGGCTTAGGAAGCGAGTTGAGAGAACAATCAACTAATTTGACCTATAGGCAGAGGGTCTTGTTTTGACAGTTCCGTCTGAGCTCAATAGGGGAACGAAATGGAATAACATCAGTCATTCCCAGTGGTGACGCAACCGTACTATATGAGAACCTCACTAAAGTACTTTCTTTGCAGTTAGTTCCAATAAAAAGTGAGCGGGTTTGTTTATGAAAGTTTAATGTTTTGGAGTCTTTGTTTCCAGTCATTCTTAAACAAAAAAAGCATTAAAAATGCATTCATGCAACAGTGATACATTATTTTTACACGAGCATGGTGGGTTTCCTCAATGCAGCCTGAGTTTTTCCATTCTTTTCTTCTCTTATTCCTTTTTATTTGCAGAGACAGAGCTGCAGCAAACAGCTTTCTATCCTCACAGCCACCCAGGCAGTTTCTGAAGAGGGCTCGCATTACCTGACAGCCTGTTATGTCAGTGCCAGCCAGCCAATTTCATAAACATATGCACCAATTAAGAAATCCATTAATATCCATCATGTCCTGTCATAAATCATACAGCTCTGCAGCGGGTCTGACTATGTAATTATTGTTGAGCAAAAAGCGGAAGTCCTTGATTAGGTTGACTCATTATTTCTCTCCAAATGATTCAACTCGGCCCTGATATAATGAAAAAGTAAAATGAAGCAACTCAGTGTGTTTATAATTGCACATTTGGGCTCTTTGAAAACGTCAGCCGGGTGGGATGCCGGTTTCCCTGCGGGCTGATGAATTCAACCGGCACTCTTACCCCCCCGAGCGTTCTCTCATCCTCCCGGGCGACCTCGCATCTACAGCCCAGAGAAAAGAATCGGATCATTATTTAAACCAGGGGAGACGTTTGCACCGAAGCATCTGCCAGGAACATAAAAGTAAATGTAAATGCAAAGTCTAAACTGAGGATTAGCGATACGTCCAATTTGTAACTAATTACAGATGGGAAGTCTTAGCTGAGCCACTGGAGGAAAAATCTGAGAGAGATTCAAAGAAACTGAATTAAAGGAATATTCCCATTTAATACAAGTCAAGTTCAATTGACAGCATTTTTGGTGCAATGTTGCTTACCACATAAAAAAAATAAAAATAAAGACTTGTCTCTTGTTTTCTTAAAAAAAAAGAAGTGAAAATTGAGGTTATGACTAACAATTAAAGTGAATGGCGCAATTTTTTGGGAGAATTAAAAAATGTGAAACGCTTATAATTTTATAAGCACTTAAATTAATTATTCTGTTAAAACTTCATTTTAGGGTTTTTGGCATTGTGGTGTTGTAACGGATGCAAGCTAGAAAAACTGTGCAAGTAAACCTCACTTCCCTGTCCTCAAAAGGCGCGCTAGCGACTGATGCTATAGACTATGCTATG
Source organism: Anabarilius grahami (assembly GCA_003731715.1). Taxonomy (NCBI): domain Eukaryota; kingdom Metazoa; phylum Chordata; class Actinopteri; order Cypriniformes; family Xenocyprididae; genus Anabarilius; species Anabarilius grahami. Next base: position 14,412,647 of record RJVU01007007.1, on the reverse strand, counting down.
TTCTTTAGCATCCTTGTTAGCGCACCTGCCTCCCATGCCAGAGATGCCGGTTCGAATCCCGCTTTGAGCGGGTTGAGTAGGACTGGTTACATTTGGTGCCGTGACCCAGATGGGAGTGAGTTATGGGTTAAGTGTAACAGAGGCATGCTAGTAAGAGATGTGCATGTAAACCTTACTCCCCTGGCCTCATGAGGTGCGCTAGAGACTGCTGTCTTTAGCATCCTTGTTAGCGTGCCCGGCTCCCATGCCAGAGACGCTGATCCAAATCCCGCTCTGAGCGTGTCGAGTAGAACTGGTTACATTGTCATTTACAGTTGTAAAACTGGATAAAACCTTAGTTACTAACTTAAATGATCTGTGTTTGGTTTAAGCTGTAAATATGTGTAAATTGTGTTTTGTACAGTCATGTTTAGGGTTTATGGCTCATAATCTTTCAAACTAAAATCATGCTGACACTGCTGTTTACGTCCTGTGGCTATACTATTGAAACTGAGCATTTTAATGTTTACGGACTGGCCCCATTAACTTCCATTGTAAGTGCCTCACTGTAACCCAGATGTTTGCTTTTTGTTTTAAAGAGAAGGCGGCACAAGTAGAAACACATATTTGCGGCAGTCAACATTATGTCACAAGTGCTGTCAATTGAGTTTAACTGTATTGAACCAAGAATATCCTGTGTTCAATACAAAAATTTTACATCAAATTGTGATTCAGGTGTCTTTCCAATGTAATTCTGCCTTACTGAATTCCAGCGCTCTTGCTAAATGTGGCCTAACTGTGAGTCTGAATTCAGATTGCTCGTTATAGCAGTCAGTTGTATATCTTTAACCCTATTGATCTTTCAGTGCAGCAATTTCTCTTAATTATGAAAATAACCCGATTTACAGTGGCTGCATATACGAGATTAAAAATATCCTTCAACCTGAATGCAACACGCCAGACTCTCAGTTATGTAGACTAGTTGGCGGATGGCCAGAGCTGACTAATGCCTCCATGCTAGAGGGGGTTGGAAGAGAATCGATACCACCCAATAACCAGTTCTTCCTTTAGGACAGCAAAGAATACGTATGGCTCTGAGAGCAAACCCTATTAAACAAACGGCACCGTAAATGCATACATTATTTAAAGATTCCCCTTTCATGAGGCCAAATCTAAACAATTATTAATTATGCATCCATTTCAAGTCAGGTCGTTTAGATTTTTGCCTCAGGGATATATGTATGTAAATGCCGTAATAGTAATACAGAGTTTCTGTATGTTTTGATTGTTAGTTTAAAATGCAGTGATGCACTGGGTCAATGAAGGCACTCTGAATGCAGGGAGGTGATCCACTCCACACCGATCAAAGTTAATGGGGGTTCGCCATCGCGGCCGGGCCACATTAGTGGAGGCTCTCACGGCGTATCGATTAGAGCCCAGGGAAAAAGTTTTGCCATTATGTGAAAGCGGTGACGGGATGAACCAGCTCTCTGGGAGATCAATGATGAGCCCACAGCAGTAATCACCAGGCAGCTGATGATGTTTTCATTGGCCTAGCAAGTACTGGGAGAATGTGTTTGCAGTTTCTGTTGTCTGTATTGTGTCAGCAGACTGAGTGGCTCGTAGTGGACTGGGAACAGAATTAGGGTGCAAAGTCAACAATCATTTCGAACATTATACACAAGCAATTGTGCCTCAGAGTGCTAGATTGTTCCTGATGCACTCAGAGAAGGTGCAATACTAATTTTTTGTCTTCTTTTTTTGAAGACGCTGTCTAAACAACAAATGGGCCGTTTGTTTTCTGTGAGAACGACACACCGGGGGTCTGATGGAGCTTAGCGTTTTACATGCAGCAAAATGAAAACCATTAAAAAGAAAATGCTTTTTTACCTTCAAGACATAGTACTGTAGTTTTAAAAGCTGAGAAGTGTTTTACACATTTGTTTTGACAGCACTTTGGTATATTCGTATCATTGCTGAACTGATTAAATATTAGATCTTCCGGCATTTCTTTGCAGCTCCTCTTCTGTACAGCACATGTTAGCATGTGTCTCAAATCCCAGTGTGCTGCCTATCTAGATGATTTTTAGGCATTAAATTCATACTTAATTTTGTTCAATGTTTTACTCACACTCAAATATAATTACTGAGATGTATTGATAGATCTAAATGTGTTATTTTACACAATTTTAGCTTAGCCACATGGTAATGTTAGAATTAAAGAATAAACATTAAACCAACCGCATGCTCACAACCAACATTACTTCGATAATATGACATATTTCAGATTGAAACAGAATATTGAACAGGAAAAAAATGAGTAATCTTTCCTCAGAGTATTATATGATGTGCTAGCTTAGCCATGCGCTAATTGTTAGAAATTAAACACATAATTTAAAGTGAAATGGGACTCTCAATAAGGATAAAATTATCAAAATCTTTTTCTATTACACCATGTGTTAGATTAGCAACATAATGTTAAAATAAAAGAAGCATATCAAGTTATTACATCTTGATGAAAGATTACTAACATTTTTATTCCTTGGTTTGTTCCAAACCTGTATTATTTTATTTTAAGCAAAACAAAAAAATAGATCCCTTTGACTTCTAATGGAGAAAAAAAAAAGAGAGAGAGAGATTTTCCAGATATCTTCTTTGGATTGTGTTTAGAATCACATGAGGGATGACAGAATTTTCATTTTTGGGTGAACTTTTTCACATTTTGAAACCAATTTCTTGTGTAGACAAATTGAGTAAGTTTACCAGATGTTCTTCAACATTGTCCATATGAAAGGTTTTCTAAATCATATCCATATTCCCTGAAATATCCAATATGGCAATATACTTCTCACAATTCTCTCTTAACACGATCAACATTTCTGTTCCATTGAGAGCAGAAGTGACCCTTTTTATTTGAAAAGCAATTTGCCATTGTCTGCACCTCAGGGACACGCGTCTGCGCTTTTGCGCCGGTCGAGAGCTACGACCTCCGTGATCTTTCTACAGACTGATTTTAACCTTCGCTCCAAAGAAGAAATCTTCACCACGCTCCCGTTTGGCTTTAATCACAAGAAGCCTGATTCAGAGCGCCGGCGTAGACGTGCTGAGAGATGTGGGGTGTTTTATACTGCTAAGAATGTAAGAGGATAGTGAGAAAGAGTTCATTTTTCAAAGTGCTGAGAGGCATGTGATGGTCCCTCAGCCATTGTCTTGGTGTCAGGGCAGATGAATGGGACAATATGGGAGAGAATAGCTTGAGACTGAAAAACCGAAGACAACACGGGGAGCAGTGCAGAGAAGGAAAGCAACTAGACAACAGCATTAAAAAGGACTACCTCCCTTTTCCTCTCAAGCTCTCCGTGTCATATCATATGCAATTCATCATTCCGCACGCCCCTCGTGGGAAGATCCATTCCGTTTTAAGGTAGCACTCTGAATCGCTTCTCAGAAAATTGCGATACGCCTTCTCATTACGTGCTTTAAAGTTTCACATTTATTCCTGGAAAAACGCCTGACAGCCGTTCGAGATTAGAACATTCGTGATATTTCCGAGGAATGAATGCTTTGACAGCTCTGTCAGGGAAAAGTGAGAAACTAAACACAAATATGTCAACTTATTGAGTGCTCTTTCTGTAAAGGACGGCCCACCGATCTGTCATTGCATTCTTTTAAAGGGATTCAATGATTTTGGGGTCAATAGAACGCTGTTAGCGGCTTGTCTGTCAGAGCTGTCTGCTTGTAAGGGAGTCGAGTGAAAATGTCAACTGATGTATCTTCATATCTCTCTGCCTGCCGTTTCCTGATGGCCGTGTACAGTCGGGCAGGCTGTGTGATGTGCGTTGCATAATTCCCTCAAATAATTCATACAAAGCCTTGCGTTGGAAATGAAATTTGACTACAGTAGAATATCCTCCCATGTATCACCAGGCGTACAGTCGAGTAATGCTTTGTGAAAAAGTCTACGTTCATCCCACATTCAGGAGCAGACAAAACATGGCCATGATGAGAAATGCCACCAAGATGGTGAAATATTTCATGGCATTACCACTGTGAAATGTCACAGGCCGCTGGCTAAAGCTGCGTGTCCTCAGGGGCTGCGCCTTTTCGCATTGAGCTTCGTAACTGATTGAATAAATATTCATTATGAAAATTGGATGTGAAAAAAATGCTTGTATTGTGAAATATTGCCCAGATCTATTCTCCGAGAGCTTTCAAGCCAGAGTATTTATCTAGCCAATTGAAGCAATATTACCATAATTGTTTTGAGACCAAACGACAAGACATTGTGGTGGGAGTCAGCTTCATGCTAAATAATTTCAACAATATGAAGTGAATTTCTGTGCACTTTGCCTTGAAATATCAATGGAGAAACATCAAAGTGCATTTCATCAGTGCTAAATGAAGGTACTGTGGTATGATACAACATCCCTTAAGGGTCATTTATGAGCTTTTTTGAATTGATAAATGAAAATGAAGGAAATCGTGAAGACGAGTGCCTTAAGATATTAGAAAAATAATACTGACACTTTTAGATCTGTCAAGATACTTCAAACGTGAGAAAAAAGCAGCAAGACTCTTTGAGAGGGATATTCTATAGAGATTTTCATAATACTTACAGCTTGCTATGTGAATGCTAACATAGATTTTTGCAAGCGAATTAGCATGTATACGGTCCACTGTATGCGTGTTAAGCTTGTTTGTCCATAATCCTTCACTTTAAGTTTTTTGAGCTGAACATCCTTAATATATTCACTTTTATGCTTTGAAGTGTGAAAATGCCTTGATCATACAGTTATTGTGCAATGTTGCGTATTTAAGCACGGGGATGGTGGTGGAACAAGGCTGTGCTATTTATCTTTTTTCCCCTTTGTGTTTGCGGATAAGCAATTAAAATAAGTGGGTCACCCGTTGTTGAATGAGCACTTGAACCCACAGGCACAGGGGTTTCGTATCTGATTTTATCACTGATGCTTCTGTGTTTTAGCTCCCCAGGTCTTGCTGCTCGGAGAGATGGAGAATGGCAGAGATATTATACTTATGACAGAAGCCAGAAGCCCTTATTTACCTACAGCCTAATCTGCACATATAATGCGATTTTATCATTGGCATGTTCTGCACCAATGATTGAATATGAGGAGCTGCTCACCCCATGCGGGAATGAACGCAGCAGCAACAGGCTCCAGCCATCGTGATCGACAGGCACCGGGACCTGTAAAATATCCCCAGGCCAGTGCGTCTCACCCCCATCCATCCACAGAACTGTCAGTGATATTGAGAGACTGTCAGACTCCTTCTCGAGTACGTCCAAATCAACAGTAAATATTAGTCCTGTAGGGCCTCTGGGAGCTCAGTTACATCCCCTTTATTAACCTTGCAGCCTGGCTGTTTGATGTTAAATAATTACTCTGGCAGCTCTCGGGGGAAACGCGGCACAAGGCTCTTTCCGTCCCTTAGCCGTGTCGCCGTTCAAGGGGCTTCGTTTCACACCGTCTAACACACATCCTGAGCATGAACGTTCTTAGGGCAATGAAAATAAGAGTGTCCATGATAAAGAAAGAACGCATTTAAAAAAAAAAAAAAAAACATCTACTTTAAAACATGTCCCAGGTTCTTACAAATGTATTTTTTGTATTCATGTTGGTTTTCAAAAGCCTTCATACATTTTCAAGAAAAGTTTCACATTTAATGACTAAAAATGTCATGTGGTGTATCTATCAAGTAAGAATTAACATTTTATCTTAATCATTACTTTCAAAAAAG
>RJVU01007007.1:14353863-14406465 GCA_003731715.1 Anabarilius grahami | reverse complement strand
CCCCCAAATATTACTAAGCAGTGAATCCGTTTTGTTAAATTAGTTTAAAAATAAATAAATAAAATTTAATAATAAAATATCATGCCAAACAACTTAATTAATATTATTAATACTTTTAATGAGGATTTTTTCTTCATTGGTATCATCCTGACTTTAGATCACCCAAAAAATATCAAAATAAATTAATTCAGAAATAAAAAGTGGTTCTTTTTTGAAAAGGTTTATTCAAGGTCTTTGTATGTATAAATTGCATTTTTAATGTATTTTTGAATTAATTTGGACATGCAGGCAAAAGGACACGCGTTATGTCATTGCATCAGAATAATACATTTTGGTTACACTTGGATTAGTAAGTTCTGGGAGGGGGATGTGTTACAGTATCACAGATCTAATTATGGAGTGAGGGGGTGTAAATAAGGCAGCTGAGACATTCTATTTTCGCAATTATTTGCACTACAGTGGATGAATTATTTATGATACATGTTATTTGTGGCCTTACACAGCTGGGCTGCGGAAACACAGGCCTGTCATGTTGACATCAAAACTCACACTGTTCTCTACTGTGCAGCAAACATGACTCTTGTACACACAACACCCCCCACGAACCCCCCTCGACAAAGCACAGTCTGGAGTCCGAGCTGCATCCTCACTCTTATTCAAACAAACAGGGGCTTACTCTAATCCTTGCTTCCTGTCTCCCCGGCTTGTTTCCAAGGTAACGTGTCAGAAGAGACAAGAGCGCTGCTGACTGCCTCTACGGGGCCAGTTCCCCTCCTTTGCCCAAGTTCGTCTGACTTTTGGTCACATGACACCTGTTCCCATGACTACCAGGTTGAGGACAGCCCATGAGCACGCGAGCGAGGGGGATTCTGACGAAAATGAAGACGGGGGATTGAGATCGGCCTTGCTCCCAGAAGTCCCTCAATATTACACGCCGCTTAACTGCACCGGCAGCCAGTCGGATCTCAGGTGCCTTTGTTAAATGAAGAAAACATATCGTATTTCAGACAATCCAGAAATCACTCAACAGTGTGATAGATCCGAAGCACCTTCAAATGAGTATCCTCTCCAAAACAATAATAGCATGCATTGGAAAGAAACTGTAATAATGGGCTCATCATCAAATACTTGGGCACACATTTTCTTGCTTTCCTGTTGCAGTTGTGTTGCTATGGGAACATGATTCAAATTGACAGCATTTGAATAAAGGTTTTGATGTTAATTTGGAGGAAAATCATTTGGCTGAACCTGTCCAGGGAGAGATGCGATGCATTCCATTTCCTCACCTCTTCATTTCTTCACCAGGTTAATCATTTGTGATTGAACGCTTGAGAGCGTAAATGTCTCCGTTACAGTCCTAAAATATGAGCAGCTGCCGACAATTATCATCAGATTTAATTCACATGAATGGAATAAGACTCCCAAGTACCGTGCCAACGACTTTAATGTGTTATCTTGCAGAACAGTGCCCGACTTCTTGGCTACGGTGGGCGTAGAAGAGACCCTAAGGTTAAAGAAGCAGATAAGCACATGACCTTCTTGCAGTCATTGTAAACCTGCACTGTCTCCAAGCCTTTTAGCTTGTGTAAAGATCAGAAAGGTTGGAACGGAGCCATTAGACAGCACGGGGGGACCGATTGAGGAACGAGAGCCAGGGTGGTTTGGCCTCAGACACCTGTCCCTTCTTACTTCCTCTCCTGAGTCCAATGGATCCAGCTGCATTGATTCAGGCTGGGATGTGGAAGGTAGTTTGTTGGCCATCGACTCGGCTCAACACACTGTCCAATCCATCGGAGACCTTTGTGACCTATAAGACTTATAAGGGTTGTGATCTTCTCCTGACAACAGTATTAAGGTCACATCTGGATTTGGAGCAGTAATGGAACAGACGGTGGTGTCAAACACAAATCCAGACAGGCACTACGGATGATGAGAGTGAAGCTCGTTCATCTCCGGCTGGAATCCTCACAATTCTGTCTGAATTTGAACCTGACAGTCCATCAGCGCTACGTATCCCTGCTGTTACTACCCCACGTGTGAGTCAGACTCCCGGAGCTACCGCGTTGCTTTGGCTGACAACCTCATGCATTTCCCGCCACTGTGACTTCGCAGGAACACAAATCACCTTGCGTAGCCATTAAAAACCAGTGAATGGAGCTCCAGACTCCTCTGATTTCCCATCCAACCAATCATGCTGATTTATTATCCTCCAAACACCCAGAGAGCCAGCAATAGATCAGAAAGATTCACGCCTTCCTCGCCGGAGCAATATGAACTGCTTCCACGTCTCATAGGAAGAAGCAGATGATTAGGGTCACGCTGGCAGAGTCGATGCTGACACGCTCCTCTGAATCAGCGCGGGCGTCCCCAGACCTAGGGAATCCTGGGAAACCCTCGTTGTGATCCATCTGCCGTACTTCTTACTCAGCATCCAGGCCTACTTGGGAGGTTCCTTGGTTTCCACATTTTGGCCTCTCTCTTCTTCCTTCGTCTCCTTCATCACTTCCCTGCATTCTCTGCATTCTGCTAATAAATCACCACAGTGGAGGCCTTGGCTGCTAAGCTCAACCCCGCAGTGCGCTGAAAACCTGATTAGTGGCGTTTACCCAAATGATTTACAGAAAACAATTGCCTCAACTAATTCTAGCCGGCTAATTTCATTTTCTCTCGTATCCTCAATTCATACGCGAGAAAATTATGTACGGCAACTCGAATGACTCAAGGCGATCATTTTGCATAAAACAACGGACCGTAGTTGACAATTTAGCTTCATCAGGCGGCTGTATGTGTGTTCTCGTTTGGCCTGGGCTCTCTTTCGCTGAATGAGAGCAGGTTGGAAAGAAATGCAAATTACAAGGTCACACACACACACCATCTGAATTTCATCCTGATGATTGGCTGTGAAGGTTCTGACCCTGCTAATATCTCTATTTCACCTCTCTCATTTCACGGCTTGGCTTTCAGACCATGGGGAGAAGAGAGGGAAATGATATGGTAATGTATTAACCGGTATAATGTAACATTAAAGCCTAGTCAGAAACTCTATGACCGAAGAGCATATAACAACATAGCCATGCCTTTTTTTTTTTTTTTCTTTTTTTTTGGGGGGCTGTTTTTCAACAGCCTGTTTTGATTTTCTCAGACTTGCCAAGGCTTTGGTCTTTCTTTCTTTTTTTTACTCTCCCTGGATATTGATGTTGTTTAACATGATTTACACAAGTAGTAGTTGTTCTTGGATCGACATCCTTTGTTGTTCCTGGAACAGCATTCGAATCAGCCAATTGCAGCCCTTTTATTTTACAGCTAGGGTCATGGTGATGATTGGTTGATCCAGCAACAGCAAAAGATGTCAATACAGGAACTTAAACTTGTGTAAATCATGTTCTGCTGCCCTAAAAAGACATAATGCGATAACTACACATTTGTCAAAATGGAGTTAAACCAGGTCTCTTAAGCCAGGAATTTTTGAACTGGGTTTGCAAAAATATATATTTCAGAAAAAAAATTTATATTAATGGTTAATAATGAAAAACGAAATATCTTGCTTACCTATCAACGGATGTATGTTAAAGGGATAGTTCACCCAAAAATGAAAATTATCCCGTGATTTACTCACTCTCAAGCCATCCAAGATGTATACGACTATTTTCTTTCAGACGAACACAATCGGAGTATTTAAAAATATCCCTCGAAGCTTTATAATAGTTGTGAATGGGGGGCCACATTTTGAAGCAAAAATAAAATGTATCCATAATAAAGGCCTTTTAAAGCAAAGCGATGCGTTTTTGTTTGAAAAATATCCATATTTAAAACTTTATAAATTCAAATAACTAGCTTCTGGAGGATGACCATACAAATACTGCGCAAGTCGGCTTGACCCAAATGAGTAACCCCCTTACGCAATGTAGGTGTAGTGTAAGCTTTTTGTTTGTTTGTTTGTTTGTTTGTTTGCTCACAAGTTGGCATTATCTGTCCTGACAAACAAATTGACTCAACTATGCTCAGATTAAAAAAAAAATTATTATATGCCTTTTCCTTTGTTATTGCTACATTCGTATTAGAACTGGCATTAGAATAGCATTGAAAGAAAGAAAGATATACATTTTTTCATGTTCCAATATCATTCCCAAAGAAAGAAGTGTGTGTCATTGTATTCATACTTCTAATTTGTCCATTTAACATGTAGAACAGGTCTATAACTGTGTTTAGCACACAACTTAGCTTTAGGTTGATAGATTATCGGGTGTAGAAAAATGAAGTCTTTTGAAATAGCCTTCATGGTTCTCTGGGACCAAATTGGTGATATGGTAATACACCCAAGAGGACTGTACGATAAGGAGGAATGAAGTCATGTAAAACATGGACTGTATGATATGTGAATATGAGAAAGTAGATCACCAACATAATGTGTTATTATGGTAATGAAATGTAATAAATCATTCTCGCGATATCCAAATGATTCCGTTTTAACATGTGGATAAATCTGCACGCCCTGAGCTCTTATAGCAAATGTGTGAAATTCAAAGTGAAGTGGAGCTCCAGTCTTTAGCACTAATCAGACGAATGCTATCCATATTGACTCTCAAATAGTCAGAATAATTCAAATCTACATCAGAGGATATTACTTTGCATATTTACACAAGGATTTGCATAAAGAGGGAGTTAAAAAGAGAGAGCAAGTAAAAAAGAGAGAGAAAGAGTTCAGTGGCATTGCCAATATTGCAGACCAGGCTTTATTGCTGCTCCCAAAGGGACTGCAAAGGAACCATTAAATTAGTATTGGACCGAGCGGTGAACCTTGCTGTCAGCATCAGCAGTATGGCGAATGGCTTTGTTATTGTATTTGACATACTGAGACAGATTATAAAATGAATGTCTACATTGTGCCTCCCAAAAAAGATTACACAGATTAACTGTGCTTTCCATTCTTTCATGTCTTTTCAGAGAGTCCTTTTATCCACACACCTCCAGTCCAAGAGATATGATAGCAGAGTCCATTAAAAACATTATTAGCTCTTTCAGGGGCCTATGGATGATGTATATTTAAAGAGATATTTCACACAAAAATTTGATTCTGTCATCATTTACTCACGGTCATGTCGTTCCAAGCCTTAGTGTAATTTTGAATAATATGCTGGTCGCTCTTTTCCAAGTTCCAAGTTTCTAAGTCTCAAAAAGGGCACATAAACACCATCAAAGAATCATAAAAGTGGTCCATATAACTTCTGAAGCTATATAATATTATAATATTAACTTTATTACTTACCCTCATGCCGTTCCACACCCGTAAGACCTTCGTTAATCTTCGGAACACAAATTAAGATATTTTAGTTGAAATCCGATGGCTCCATGAGGCCTACATAGGGAGCAATGACATTTCCTCTGTCAAGATCCATAAAGGTACTAAAAACATATTTAAATCAGTTCATGTGAGTACAGTTGTTCAATATTAATATTATAAAGCGACGAGAATATTTTTGGTGTGCCAAAAGAAACAAAATAACGACTTATAAAGTGATGGCCGATTTCAAAACAATGCTTCAGGAAGCATCAGAGCACAATGAATCAGCGTATCGAATCTGCTGTTCGGAGCGCCAAAGTCACGTGATTTCAGCCGTTGGCAGTTTGACACGCGATCCAAATCATAATTCGATACACCGATTCATTTATGCTCTGAAGCTTCCTGAAGCAGTGTTTTGAAATCGGTCATCACTAAATAAGCCGTTATTTAGTTTTTTTGGAGGTTTTGTGAACTGGATTAAAAGAATACAAAATTAGATATCAGTACTCCCCTTAACACCCCAAAGAGAGATTTATTTATTTATTGAAGTGAATATTTCAATTTCCCTCTGTTTTATAAACAAAGCTATTTTGACTTTAAAATAGGCTTTAAATATAGTGCACAAGTCATATGGACCACATTTATTATACTTTTATGGTGCCTTTTTGAAAGTCTTCGTTCATATATTGAAAAAAGTAGCCTGGAAATTCTTCAAAAGATTGACTTTTGTGTTCCGCTGAAAAAAAGCAAGTCATACGGGTTTAGAACAACATGTAGATGAACTCTTCCTTTAAAACTGGAGTGACTGAAGCGGGGTCATGTTAAACCTCAATGTGTAAGAGAGGTTGGCTATCCTGGGACTAATTAATTACTCTGCGGCAGACTAATAATGCTGCTGCCATTAATTCACACAAGTTCATTAGGAACTGCTTCCTCTCTCATCACAGATCTTTGCTGGAAATATAAGCTCGTCCTGCGCTGAAATCCGGAGAGCACTCACTCTTCGACACCACTCAGCTGTCTTCATTTGTTTTGGCCAAAATCCAAGTCTCATGTCATTCCGACCCACTTACGATCATTATAGCTCAGCGAGTCTCAACTGATGGGTCACGAACCAAAAATGTTTTGCAAGTCTGTTGTGGTAACAGGAAAAAAATAACTAAGTGCAAATAATACAATGCAACATAAGAAACAATATTTATGGGACAGTTCATGTTCCATAAATTATTTTGTTGCTGATTTGAAATATGATGTTTTATTAGCAAAGTTCTGGAGGAGCACGTAACCCAATCAGCATGAGAGGAGTCCTCCTTTTGCTGCCAAAACAGCCCTGACCTATCGAGGCATGGACTCCACTAGACCCCTGAAGGTGTGGTGTGGTATCTGGCACCAAGATGTTCGCAGCAGATCCTTGAAGTCCTGTAAGTTGCGAGGTGGGGCCTCCATGATTGGACTTTTTGTCCAGCACATCCCACAGATGCTCGATTAGATTGAGATCTGGGGAATTTGGAGGCCAAGTCAACACCTCAAACTTGTTGTTGTGCTCCTCAAACCATTCCTGAACCATTTTTGCTTTGTGGCAGGGCACATTATCCTGCCGAAAGAGGCCACAGCCACCAGGGAATACCGTTTCCATGAAAGGTTACATGGTTTCGACGGTGGACAGGACTTGAACTTACATACCTAAAATAGCTTACCAGCGGCTTTGCAAATATGGCCACAGAGTGAACTGACTTTCCTCAAAATGGACTGCATGGGACAGCAAAATAAATATACTTCCTATATTATTTATTGACATCTGTATTTTGGTGCAGATTCATCTGCCACTTGGTATAATGGCTAACACTAATAAAATATGAAATCACTGCAATTTTGCTGTTGTTTATACATTTACAAAATTTAAATTTTTCTTTTTTAGCCTGTTAATCATTTCACATACTTTTGAGCCTGTGCAGTTAATTGTAATATTACGAAATTTCTCTGTCTGATACTTTTACATTTTATGTTAGTCTACTTTACAAAAATGTATGCTATTGTTCTATGGAAACTTGTTTCCGCCTCAAGAAGAGAGTCAAAAAAAGGTAATTGTGAAAAAAATTTAAATAAAAAAAGAAAAATCTCTTTTTTTTTTACTCTGAAGTGTAAATGGGTCATTACTTGAAATCCAATGTAAAATCTGAGGCTTGAAGCAAATCCATTTTAGAAGCACCGCTCTAATCTGTCAACAAGGAGATTTTCTCATAACGTCTGCCGTGACTTAGCCGAGGTTGTGTCGTGCCTCTGTAAATGCCACCGTCTCTTATTTAATTTGAGCGGCGAGCCGGTATGCTATTCTAGAGTTATCAGTGTATTAAGTTGATACAATAACTGTGTTTGTACTTGATTAAGAAGTCTTTGTTCTGCGGTTGTCGCTGGGTAAATTAACTTGACAGAGTCACCTCAGGGGGGTGAGTAGCAGATACAGATACAGTCAAATTACAGTGCTGCCTCGGCCGTGTGTGCGGAGGATCTGACCCAGTGGCGGATCGATACGGCTCACCGTCCAGCACACAGCCAGCCATTAATCACGCCATCAAGCCTGTCGAGCCCCATACAAGGCCATCTGCCTCAAAGGACTGTGTACAAACACTGCATGGCTCCTGTGCTGAGGAGACACTCACACAATTCCCACCATCACATCATGCGAAATTCAGCCGCTAAGTGAGGGACGGAAATAGAGCGCAATCCCAGAAGCCTTGGGAGGTTCTTATGCCGACAGGATTACTGGCTTTCTCTGTTCTGGCTCACCTGACAAACCCATCTACTCACTCTGTATATGCACACAATAGGAGTTGGAGTGGAAATCGCTGGAGGGAAAGATATCGAGAGCGAGAGCGAGTGAGAGGAAGGTGTGTGGGTGTGAGAGAGGAAACTGAAAACAGTATAATTCCTCATTGTCTTCAGCGAATTGGAACTAGTCTCCAAGATATTTCGGCCTCGTCTTCTTTGTGGTTGGTTGGTGACGTTTTGGCGCTCAAGCTCCTACAAGCTCCCCGAAGACTGGCGTGGTACGGCAAAGCTCGATCCCTCCCCTCGAGCTCCAGCCTTGCGCTAATTACACCCGGCTCCATGCTGATGAGACGTGCAGCTGTCAGGCCCTCCACGCGTGCTATAAATCACAGTTCCGTGGGCTTTGTTTATCTGATTGGACGGGCTGAGGGGGGAGCCAGCGAAAGCTCTCCTATCTCTCCGCCTCAGATCCAGCCTGCTCTGCTCCTTTCCTCTGTCTGCCAGCAGGTTTAATCTACACGCTCAGACGGAGTCAATTCTCCACCTCACTGTCGCGGGCTCTAGATCCGCTGCATGGTCTCAAATTGAATTGCGGACGCAGGCTGTGGCATCAGGCCATGTTACACCACACACCGTCCTCTGTCATCACACTCCGTGCACAGATAATGCCAGAACAGTGAAGCTCAGAGATTCTGTTATTATGGCTCTGTTAAATTGCTTTCACATGTTTAGGACTCTTGCCAGTCTCATTTTAGACCGGAAGAATAGAGTCTTCTTCTCGCTTGAAAGACGTGCCTGCCTCATATATGCACAGTAGGCCTATATTAAAATCGCTGACATTGATGATGTTGAACTTTGTGTAAGGGATAGTTCACTCAAAAAGGAAATTTCTGTCATCACTTACTTATGTTGTTCCAAACCTGTAGGGCTTTCTTTCTTCTTTGGAAAATACAGGAAGATATTTTGAGAAAGTATCCATACAATTCAATGGTAAGCAAACTGTTTTGTTACCAACATTCTTCCAAAACTGTAAGTAAAATTGTTAGGTTACCAAAATTCTTCCAAAAACTGGTAAGCAAAACTGTTTGTTTATCAACATTCTTACAAAACTTGGAAGCAAACTTTTTGGTTACCAGCATACTTCAAAATATCTTCTTTTATGTTCCACAGAAGAAAGAATGTCATACAGACTTGAAACAACATACAGCAAGGGAGATTTAAAGAATTAGTTTACTTTCAAATGAAAATTACCCCAAACTTTATTCACCCTCAAGCCATCCTAGATGTATATGACTTTCTTCTATCTGATGAACACAATCGGAGATATATTAATAAATATCTTGACACATCCAAGCTTTATAATGGCAGTGAGTGGGATGAACAAGTATGAGCTGAAGAAAGTGCTTCCATCCACATCCATCCATCATAAACATACTCTACACGACTCCGAGGGGTTAATAAAGGCCTTCTGAATTGAAGCGATGCGTTTGTGTAAAAAAAATATATCTGTACTAACAAGTTATGAAGTAAAATATCTAGCTTCCGCCTGACTGCCTTCCATATTTTACTTATGGAGAAAGTGTAAAACTCTCGCAGTTTAAAAAGCTTACGCTACGTCCTATTCAACTTTATGGAAAAAGCTTAAAGGATTAGTCCACTTTCAAATAAAAGTTTCCTGATCATTTATTCACCCCCATGTCATCCAAGATGTTCATGTCTTTCTTTCGTCAGTCGAAAAGAAATTAAGAATACGGAAAGCGGAAGCACGTGCAAGGCGATCATTTGTGTTTATAAAGCATATACAGTTGTATTTTTTTCAAAAATGACCGATCGTTTCGCTAGATAAGACCCTTATTCCTCGTCTGGTATCGTTTAAAGCCCTTTGAAGCTGCACTGAAACTGTAATTTTGACCTTCAGCCATCTGGAGGCCATTGAAGTCCACTAAAGGATAATAATCCTGGAATGTTTTCATCAAAAACCTTAATTTCTTTTCGACTAAAGAAAGAAAGACATGAACATCTTGGATGACATGGGAGTGAGTAAATTATCAGGAAAAGTTTATTTTAAAGTAGACTAATCCTTTAACTGACACAACGCCAGTTCCATTTTTTCGTAACTTTAATACGGAAGGGGGTCTGGCAGAAGATAGATATTTTACTTCATATCTTGTTAAATATGTTTTTTTTTTTTACACAAATGCATCGCTTTGCTTCAGAAGGCCTTTATTAACCCCCCGGAGCCATGTGAAGTATTTTTATGATGGATGGATGTGGATGGAGGCACTTTCTTCAACAATTGATCCTGCTCACTGCCATTATAAAGCTCGGATGCGTCAGGATATTTATTAATATATCTACAATTGTGTTCATCAGAAAGAAGAAAGTCATATACACCTAGGATGGCTTGAGGGTGAGTAAAGCTTGGGGTAATGTTCATTTAAAAGTGAACTAATCCTTTAAATGAACACAGAATTTTCATCTGTGAGTGAACCGTCCCTTTAAGAGTGTTACTGTTATTAGATATCTAAAAACTACCCACAAACATCTTTGACATTTCATTATGTTCTTAAAAATAAAGGTCCTTTGAATGATTCTTTGATGCACTTTAGCAGCTTATTTTTATCAAGAACCATTTTTCATTTTATATAGTGTACATTGGGCTCATTTGAGATTAAAAAGTTATTGACAGTTAACTGTCAGGGGAAAAAAAGTGAAAATTGTACCTTTAGGGGTACAACAGCTTGTCATTGAGGCAGGACCTTCAAGGATACACCTTTATATTTTATCTATCCCTTAAGGTTCTTTAAGGTATATGTACCCGTTAGGAATAGATATGGTACAAAAGTGTACCTTTGAGGGTACAGCCTCAGTGACAAGATAAAGGACTTTGAAATTCAATCCGGTATGGAAAAAACATTGATAACTGAAAGTGCTTATTCAAGAAATGCCAGTTTTGCTCCATTTATGAATACCTGCTTATTAAAATGTTTTAAAATGTGATTATACTGCATTATTGAAAATGACTAATCACAGAAAACAATGTATCAAACACCCAAATATTACTTTTATTGTTGCTTAGTTACAAAAATTTATTTCCACTTCACCAGCAGCATGAAAAGTAAATTCACCCTATCTATTTTGTAAATGCATCAGATCGAATTGTGAATGATTTATCTATACATATATGTTTCTTTTTACTCTTTTGACTGAAAGCTCGCATTCAGATCTGTTTTCATCCAATCAACACCCGATGGATTTTTATCCCGACTTTAAATGTAACCTTAAATATAGCCCTATTTCTTTTATTTGTCTGTCTGAAAAAAAATGGAAATGTAATGTATGTTTGAAAAATAAATTTACTTGAAAGTGAGTAATGTGTTACCCCAACACTGAATCAAGAACCATATTTTGTTTATATATTATTGTTATGTCTCATTAGTACAGTACGTGATGGACTTCTGGGTTCCTTGAAACTTTGTTTTCTAAAGAAGCACAGATGATGCAATTTTAAAAGTCACCATGAAATCTAAATTGACAATTCTTGTTTTTATGGAATATTGTAGTATTTATTATACGATTTATCCTTGCACATCATTGTTTTTTTTTAAACAAATTCATGTGCCCTCCAAATCTTTAACCAAAATAACTTCCCCTCCCTCCTGCAGTGACATCTCTTCTCTTCCCTGATGATGAGAGGGCGGGACAACATGTCAATCACATGACATCACAGCAATAGCAAACCTCAACCATCCAATCAATTTCCGATAGACAAAATCAAGTCCCGCCCTACATTTTTTTCTTGTTCGAGAAGCTGTTTAATTCAGATATACATCACAATAGGGAAGACTATCGCAACTTCCATTGCATGCTGACTTTATGAGTGTTTAATTTGGTCGCCGCCGATATATAGCACCGTTGCTCTTCGGGCGACTCGAATTCGAGTCCCAGCTCGCGGACCTTTCCCGATCCAGTCCCCCTCTCTCTTTCTCTCCCACCTTGCTTCACTCTATACAATCCTATCACAATAAAGGCAAAAATAAATCTTTAAAACAAGTGTTTAATTTCTATTTGCCATTCAAATCATTAGCCAACTGTAATGGAATAAGTGGAATGCTGGATTGATGTCCGTTTGGTTAACCTCATGTTCCCTTGGACCTGAAAGAGGAAATGGGCGGGAATCCACATTAAATCTGTTACTGGTGTTTAATTATATTCTCCAGGCCGTGTCGTATTAAAAGCTTTGCTTGCCTGCTGGACCCTTGCTGCCCAGTGGCTCGGCGAGTGCTGTGTAATGTAGATTATTAATTGCTCTGACACTGTCACAAAGCGTTTGTAGAAAACAAACATCCAGACTCGATCTTTATTAGAATCGCAGTCCTCTCAAAGCAATATGTTTGTTTTTATTGTTTTGTTTGTAATGATATAAGGCTGTTGCTGTGTTTCACCCAGGGGAAGATCTTTGGCTTTGCTGGGGAAAAAACTCTGCTATCATAATGTGTCTGTAGACTAACACTGCATTCATTTGAGTTATCTTTGCACACAGTTCAGCAGCGCACACACTCGACATAAGCACCAACGCACAACAGAAATGTGCTGCTATGTGCCAGCACACACTAATACACACACTTCGGTTATCTTAGCACACAGCTCTCTCTATGGCGGGGAACCTTGTAACTGTTCATGTGTGATTATTACATTGGTTTCCATGGTGACCGAGCAGAATGCGAGTAACAATGCGACTGAATGCCAGCCGAAGACCTTTGAGGAAATGAGCGCAGATCTCTCGTAGCCATCCAACATACACAGTTTAAGCCACAATCATACATCTATTCTTTAGCCCTTTACAAGAAGAAAAAACTCCTTGAACAAGTGGTAATTGGTTTCGCCTAATCTAGTTTCTTTTGACACGGCCTGCATTTAATTATTGAGTTTGTACAAGTAAAAGACCTTTTATGTTGCAGAGTTTTAATGGAATTCAATTTAATATGAAAAAGTGGAAGTAGGCACATTCATATTTAGAAATGTCTACTGACAATTTTTGTACAGTTTATGAAATAATTGTCCAACTGATCAAAGTTAAATTGGTAACACTTTACAATATGGTTCAAATTAATACATCATGTATCTCGAAATAACAATGAACAATATATTTATGGCATTTATTTATCTAACATTTATAAATTGCATAAATTAACATGAATTAACAATAGTATATTTATTAATTGACATTAACGATATAATTAAATGCTGTAAAATGTTATTTTTCATAATTTATTTATGATAACTAATACATAAGGGATAATGTGCAGTCTCCCAGTCTTTATAACAAGGTTATCAGGAAGCAGACATGGAATAAATAAATACCTGGACATGAAATATTATATTGATTTGAATTTAAGTTAATATGATTTTATAAATTTGCCTGTATATTAGCCTAAAGCTTCCGCTAAGAAAAAAAAATACAACGCAATCAGTGTAGCAACAAGATGGACACTGCAGCTATGTTACAATAATATTAATACTCAAGTCCAGTACAGTAGGCATAAGATGCCACCAGTTGTGTTTGTATGAAACAACATGAGACAACACAGTCTCATAGCAATTTGTAACTAATTGGCTGTTTATTAAAATTGGCAGTTTGTACAGTCTGCTTGCGGCCCACTTACCGTTTAAGGGTGAGATTAAGGGTGGACCTTCATGCTTACTTTTGTTTTTCTTAAAATTGTAAGTTGATGTACGAATCACATCATATGAATTCATGTGAATTTTACCTTGTAAAATAGTTATGATTTCTCATGAGATTGGGCTGGACATGAAAGTATAGTGTGGTTTGAGGCTACGTTTACACAACAACAATGTCCTAAAAATGGAAACGTTTTTCTTTTACGTTGTTCGCATAGGGACAATAGCATCGTCAAAACGATCCCCGTTCACACGTATCTGGCAAAACATTGTCGACATTGTCGTGTAAATGAATGGCCAGAACGCATAAAAAGTTTTTGTTTTTAGTTGAAAACTGTGTCGTGTAAACAGCCCCTCAGTTTCTCGAATGAATTAACTGATATGACAACGGTGAATATTAGGAAATATCTTACTGCTAAATGTGCTTGATTGACCAATCAGAATCAGGTAGTCCAGAGAGCCGTATAATAATTTTAAGAAATTGAACAAATGTAATTTATTTTTAAAATGTTACCTTTACACTTTACATGAAAATAGTGCCACACTCTGAATACTGATTAAAAGATTCACAAATCGAGAAACGTGAAACCATAATCAACATTTTTTACTGCTGAATAACATGGCCACTGGCTAGATCCGCACCAAACAAGAAATAACCAACTTGGAAATTCATGCTGGTTCTTTTCAGCAGGGTTACATACAATAAAACAGAATTCAAAGCTGACCCCTACAGCCATGGTATCATCCTCTGTCTCAAGACCAACTTCCTGCGTATGAAGACATTACATGCTCGAATATGCCACCTGCAGATGTAAGTAGAAACCCCCCTGGCCACCCCCTACCTGCACTGAAGCTCACGCACAGAGCAGCGCCCGCTGCGTGCCACAACAACAGGCCCGAGAAAGCTGGGACTACAACAATATGGCTGTCAATCACACAGTGTGGGCCTGTGTATCGAGAAGGCTCTGCTCAGTCAATCGACTGTGGGCCCTAGACACCAGCACCACTGGAGCATCTAATGTGGATTATTGTGCTTTGTCGGCCAGTGAGGGCTCAAAGCAGGGAGCAGCAGGCAAGAGTTCTCTTGCCTCAGTGTACTTGAACTCTAAAGAGTCTCTTGACCCTGGATGGTGGACAAGACAGTGCTATAAAAAGTCCAGGTCATGGCCGTAACCCCTGTGGTTGTGGAGTGGTCAGGACTGCTGGGATTTGAGAGACCACCGTATTGAAAATTATTTGTTTGCCTCTTGTGTTTTCTAATCTATGCCAGAAACCAGATCAGTGATTCTCGCTTTCACAGTTTAGAAGTAGTATAATACTCTCCAGTCTGCTCATGTGACATGCGGTGGCTTCAAATTACATTGCTTTCCTTCTTATTCTGCTTTATTGCTATCAGATTGAAACATTCACATAGAGTTTTTTTTCTCCCAATCTTCTCTATGATGGTAATATGACTCCTTCGGAATTAGTTCTGAGAATGATGTAATTGCTAAACATTCACCTGCGTTTGTTTTAACAGCCTAAATTGAGCGAGATATTCAATTATCTTGAGAGATCATGCCTCGTGTTAACAAGGCGCATCTGTGTTCTTGAATCCACCACCTCCTGTGTTTGATTGCACAATAAATATCTCTGACTTTGTGAGATCTCAAAACAAAAGCTGTCACAAAGACCAAGGAGCTTCCTGCGAGACGTCAAGGTGAAGATCTTAGTGGTAAAAAAAGAAGAAAAAAACTGGAGAAGTTTATCAAAAGACTAGCAAAGTTTTTAACCTTCTGCAAAGAAACCTAACACCCCGACAATAATATATAATAACATACATGTACAAACAAAAGTTTGGAATCAGTAAGATATTTTTGCTTTTACTTGTATTCAGCAACAACAAATTAAACTGTGTAAATTTCGAATTAAAGGTGGACTCAGTATTATTTAAAATACACTGTTTGGAAGTTAGTGGGGCAGACACCAACAACAAACGTCTAACCAATCAGCATTAGGGGGGCGTATGACGGTCGAGGATAGAGAAGGAGCAAGAGGGAGATTTGAAAATAAGAAAAAAACTACAGAACGAGAGATGGACAATACAAAAGAGCTCAAAAGAATATCACTGGAATGAAGGTTTATGACTGGGCAAGCGCTTTAGGACCCGCGTTTATATTAGAAAAGCTTTCCAGAGAGCTAAGAGGAAAGACCTGAAAACTGCTTTGATTCTTTATCAAGTAAGTAACACTGGGTTTTGATTGTCTGGAGCTGCTGTGCTGTTGGCGATTAACAACAAACTCTTGTTTGTATTTACTCTTGTGTATTGTATGTTAATTTTTTGTGCTTCCTTGTTGTCTTGTCGCTTTATTTTTCTTGAAGCATTTAGTTGTGCGTCGTCAGCTGTGATAAACAGACATCCACTCACATTGCGTGTGTAATAGTGGTCAGATAGTGAGAGTTTTGCAGTTAAACTACTCCACACTGACGACTGCTAAAGAATGCAGTGTTTAGCGTCATTGATAGTGAATTCGCCTCACATGCCAGCAGCGATCGAGCCGGGGTTCGAAACTGACTTGGAGCAGGGTGGTTGGGATTGGAGGGTGAGTTTTGGAGGCGGAGCAATGAAGAGAGGGGTGGGTTTGTTTGGGTTGATTTCAAATATCAACAGTGTTCAACAACGAATTTGAGAAATCGTATACAGCACCTTTAAATGTGACAGTAAATACATTTACATAGTCACAAAAGATTTATATTTCAAATAAATGCTATTTCTTTGAACTTTCTATTCATCAATCCTCAAAAAAAAAAAGTATCACAAATGTTTCCACAAAAATATTAAGCAGTACAACTGTTTTAAACATTGATAAGAAATGTTTCTTGAGCAACAAATCAGCTTCTGATTTCTGAAGGATCATGTGACACTGAAGACTGGAGTAATGATGCTGAAAACTTCATTCAGCTTTGACATCACATTTCAGGTTACACACACACACACACACACACACACACACACATGTTCGTTTTTGTGAATTGTGGGGACATTCCATAGGCGTAATGGTTTTTATACTGTACAAACCGTATTTTCTATCCCCCTACACTACCCCTACCCCTAAACCTAACCATCACAGGAAACTGTGCACACTTTTACTTTCTCACAAAAACTCATTCTGTAGGATTTATAAGCCTTTTGAAAAGTGGGGACATGGGGTAATGTCCTCATAAGTCACCCTCTCCTTGTAATACCTATGTAATACCCTTGTCATTATACACATTTGTGTCCTGATATGTCACAAAAACGCGCACACACATGCACACACACACACACACACACACACACATATATATATATAGGAAAATATATAGGACACTATAGTTCATTTATGTAAGTGAGGATAGCAAAATAAAGTAAACTGTGACATATTATACCCAAAAATTCTTCATACAGTGGACTACCAGTAAAATTTATTAAAAAAAATTGAGATTATTCAGACACTTTGAGCTGACCATGTTTTGCTTAAGTCAGCGTTTCTCAAAGTGTGAGGCGCGCCCCACTGGTGATGAATAGAGACATGACAAGTGGGGCGCGACAAACGGGAGGAAATTTAGTCATTTTTGTTCCCATCTTTTTTGTGCCCATCTCTATTAACCTTTTGAGCGGTACGGTCCCACATATGGGATTTAGAACGTTCAGTGACGTCACTTAAAGCAGAACTAAGTAACTTTTTTAACCTTCATAAATAGTTTTCTAAGTCCTTACGATGGTTAATTGACTTGTAGTGGTGTGTTTGAGGCGAGCACTAACCCCCTCTGGCACGTCTACGCCAGAAAACAGCACTTGCAAGTTGAGATGCATCGACCCGACACAATCTCGCCTCATGTTCATGTTCACGCGAGAGTGACAAAATGCTTTACGGTAATTCAAAAACAATGTATATATTATGACTTTATAAGACAATTTCGAAAATTACCCACCTCCATCGAGTGTACTGTAATTGCAAATTACCCACCTCCTCTTTCTTGTACTGTATTTGCAAAACTACTGCACTGGTGAGCATTGTAGTTGTAGTCCAGAGCTGCGCTTGGAGTATTTACGACAGTGTGATTCACTGAAGGAAACTGTAGGGGGAGTTTCGCAAATCTTACTGAGTTCCGCTTTAACAGCCAGATTCAAACTGTGCTTTCTCGCTTTGGCTGGCGCAGAGCCAGAGACGGACGCGCTCAGCAGCGCTTGTCATTTACATCTATGCATATTTTCAACAACATAAAGTTTATTTTAGGTTACATTTAGAGCTTGTAAAATACACACTGATGTCTTTGGAAGCAGCAATAACAATCAATTCAAATATAATTTGCCGACTTGTTTTATTCATATCAGATACACATAGTGTAAGTAACTATACAGGTCCTTCTCAAAAAATTAGCATATTGTGATAAAGTTCATTATTTTCCATAATGTAATGATAAAAATTAAACTTTCATATATTTTAGATTCATTGCACACCAACTGAAATATTTCAGGTCTTTTATTGTTTTAATACTGATGATTTTGGCATACAGCTCATGAAAACCCAAAATTCCTATCTCAAAAAATTAGCATATCATGAAAAGGTTCTCTAAACGAGCTATTAACCTAATCATCTGAATCAACTAATTAACTCTAAACACCTGCAAAAGATTCCTGAGGCTTTTAAAAACTCCCAGCCTGGTTCATTACTCAAAACCGCAATCATGGGTAAGACTGCCGACCTGACTGCTGTCCAGAAGGCCATCATTGACACCCTCAAGCGAGAGGGTAAGACACAGAAAGAAATTTCTGAACGAATAGGCTGTTCCCAGAGTGCTGTATCAAGGCACCTCAGTGGGAAGTCTGTGGGAAGGAAAAAGTGTGGCAAAAAACGCTGCACAACGAGAAGAGGTGACCGGACCCTGAGGAAGATTGTGGAGAAGGACCGATTCCAGACCTTGGGGGACCTGCGGAAGCAGTGGACTGAGTCTGGAGTAGAAACATCCAGAGCCACCGTGCACAGGCGTGTGCAGGAAATGGGCTACAGGTGCCGCATTCCCCAGGTCAAGCCACTTTTGAACCAGAAACAGCGGCAGAAGCGCCTGACCTGGGCTACAGAGAAGCAGCACTGGACTGTTGCTCAGTGGTCCAAAGTCATTCGGAAATCAAGGTGCCAGAGTCTGGAGGAAGACTGGGGAGAAGGAAATGCCAAAATGCCTGAAGTCCAGTGTCAAGTTCCCACAGTCAGTGATGGTCTGGGGTGCCATGTCAGCTGCTGGTGTTGGTCCACTGTGTTTTATCAAGGGCAGGGTCAATGCAGCTAGCTATCAGGAGATTTTGGAGCACTTCATGCTTCCATCTGCTGAAAAGCTTTATGGAGATGAAGATTTCGTTTTTCAGCACGACCTGGCACCTGCTCACAGTGCCAAAACCACTGGTAAATGGTTTACTGACCATGGTATTACTGTGCTCAATTGGCCTGCCAACTCTCCTGACCTGAACCCCATAGAGAATCTGTGGGATATTGTGAAGAGAAAGTTGAGAGACGCAAGACCCAACACTCTGGATGAGCTTAAGGCCGCTATCGAAGCATCCTGGGCCTCCATAACACCTCAGCAGTGCCACAGGCTGATTGCCTCCATGCCACGCCGCATTGAAGCAGTCATTTCTGCAAAAGGATTCCCGACCAAGTATTGAGTGCATAACTGAACATAATTATTTGAAGGTTGACTTTTTTTGTATTAAAAACACTTTTCTTTTATTGGTCGGATGAAATATGCTAATTTTTTGAGATAGGAATTTTGGGTTTTCATGAGCTGTATGCCAAAATCATCAGTATTAAAACAATAAAAGACCTGAAATATTTCAGTTGGTGTGCAATGAATCTAAAATATATGTAAGTTAAATTTTTATCATTACATTATGGAAAATAATGAACTTTATCACAATATGCTAATTTTTTGAGAAGGACCTGTATATGAGATTTTCTAAAATAACATTTTTATAATAACAATTACATTTTTAAAAATAAAAGATCATCATTAAAATAACATGATGCCTGATGAAGATCATACAATCGAAACGTTGCTAATAAAGAACTTTTTTACTGTTTTGCAAGTTGATAGTGTGCGGGATTTCCTTATTTTTTCGTATTTTGACTATACCAGTTTTTTTTCCTACGCACCTATCTATGACCTACAGGTGTGCGACGCTAATTGATCATTAAAATAAAAGATCAAAAGGATTAACTATGCAGATTTATTTTCACAGCTTTCTTTGCTCATAACAAGAACTAACCATGAGCAATACATCTGTAAATGTATTTGTTAATCTTCCTTAATGTTAGTTAATAAAAATACAGTAATAGATAGATGATAGATAGATAGATAGATAGATAGATAGATAGATAGATAGATAGATAGATAGATAGATAGATAGATAGATAGATAGATAGATAGATAGATAGAAAATCAAAAATAGAAACAGTAGTAGTCCAGGTATGAACTTCAAGAAGAAAAAAAATAAAATAAAAAATAGCACAATCCAGACACAGCGCTACAATCAGGCCATCCTACAAGCCCAAGCAACCAGACAAAAAAGGGCATTTGTCTGAGAGGTGACCGTGAGCCAGCTACAACACTGACAGAGCTGAGGAGATTTTATGCTGAAATGGAAGAACCTGTCTAGGCATCAACAGTTTCTTCACAGATTTGACCTCTTTGATAGAATGGCTAGAAGGAAACTACTTCTGAGGAAGGCCAACATTAAGTCATGCCTGGGGATTGCTAGAAGCCATGTGACAAAACCTGAAACCCTTTGAAAGAAAATGTTGTGCTCTACTGAGTTGTGGCCTGAAAAGAAAGCGCTATGTTTGGCACAAACTAAACACACACCAACACCTTGGAAACAGACACGCTTTTTACCAGCTAGGACAGTGTGGATGGAGCCAAATACAGGCAAATCCTTCAGGAGACCCTGTTTTAGTCAGCACACAGTCTTCTTTTAGGGTAAAGATACATTTTTCACCAGAACAATGACCCACATCAAGCAGCACAAGCTGATGAAATGACTTGAAAAGTAAGGTTGGCACTCACAAACGCCCCAGCCAGAGCCCAGACCTCATTCCAACCAGAAATCTGTGGTATGACCTGAAAATTTCAGTCCGATGGCAAGTTATTTGGCAGAAGAATTTACATAGAAGAATGGGCAAGAAGCCTTTAATTACAAAGAAATTAGCATTCTTGGACACCAAATATGAAATGTGTTGTGAAGAGAGAAAAAATGAGGGGCAACAGGAACAAAAACATGAAAAAAGCGAAGTAAATACTGTCTAAAAGTGGTGTAAATAAATCTGTGACAATGTATGTGCCCGTATGGGGAGCTGGCACTTAGATTTGATAATTTGGTGTGTCAGGTCGCCTGATAGGACCATTAATTAAGGTGAGTTAGTGTGTTGGTTGGTTGTGTGTATTGTCCATGCGTGCCATCTGTGTGTATGTGAATGTGTGCGTGTGAGCCTGCATCCATCTGTTTAGGAAGCGTGGGAGCTCACAGTAACGAGTTGTGTCTCGGCTCACCTGCCCACGCACAGCTTGGGTCACCGGCACCCAGCAAATGTAAAATCACCGCGATCCAGATCTCCTCTCACTTCCTGCCTCTGCTTGTCTTCGAGCGATCACCATAGACAGTAAATAAGAGCATGTTTTAAAATGAATTCTGATGAAATGGTCAAGAATTTAATCCTTTAATGCAAAAGTAAACAACTTCTAGAGATTAAACATGTAGTTCTGATGAAAAATATTACCATGCACTATTTTACCTTAGTGTTACCAATTAGTTTATTGTACATTTTTGCTTGTAAAATAATGGGAGACAAGTAGCATTCAGTTGGTCAAGTTGACCTGCTGTATTTGAAATAAAACAGCTTTTATTAGGCGACTGGAGTCTTCATCTCATATGAGTTTACATAATATAAAAAATATTTTTCAAAGTATTTCTTTGTGTAAAACATTTTTAGGTAAATCATTATTATTTGAGGAGGAGTAATTTTAGGCATTTAAAAATGCCCAAATGATAAACAAAAATGATAAACAAAGACCTAAAGACCTGTAAATCAAACTCATTTTTTTCCTTCTTATTAGTAACAATTATTATACATGATCAATAATTTAACAGTTAGTTTAATATAGTTTCATATTAAAGACAACAAATACTGTAATAAATATTACAAGCTGATTTACTTAAAGGGATAGTTCACCTAAATATGGAAACTCTGTCATAATTTGCTTGTGATTTAATTTATCTTGATTTTATGTTTTTGGCATTTCAATTTAGAGTCAGATTATTTTGAAATGAATAATAATCTATTAATTTTAATACCTTTAAGTTATCATGCAGCACCGTTGAAACCCACTGACCTAAATCCCTTCCGATATATAAATGACATGGCTAATATTGAGCTCTTCTTGAAGCTTGGGCAGTCTTGGAAAAGATTTTTCTCACCTTTTTCCATGTTTTTGTCAAGTTATGGTAATTAGGTAAAGTGCAATGATTTGGTGATACTAAGAGCAATGCTGCTCATAAACAAATTTGCAGAGTGTCACAAAAAATTTCCAAGTCACATTTCTCCTAAAATCAAAAGAAAAAAACAATAAATTAAATTTGACATGAAAATAATGTCTTAATAAAATCTTAAAGGTCCTAAAATAGGTCCATAAAATGATCATATATCATAATTTCAGTACATACTCTGTCCCTCTGACTAAATTGTGGCCAATGCCAAATAACAGAATCACGTTATCAGTAATGTGATGTCAATATGCTAAATATATTGAAATATGTCACCAAAATATGTTAAAATATTTATGTGGTGTTTAATAACACTTCACGTGCCTGTATATGAAGCAAACAGTTGAATTTTGAAATCTGTGAAAATCTGTGCAAAGCAGTAAGTCACAGAAAAAACTGCCATATACCAAACACACAACATATTCCTCACTATGTCTCAAAAGAGATCAACATCCACTCTGNAATTATTAAACAATCAACACTGTGTTCCCTGGACAACAGGTTAATTGATTGTAATATTAAGATTAATGTAGCTATATCCAGTAAATCTGATTAACCGATTTACATATTCATAATTAATCATAATTGATAAATCATATTGAGTTATGAATAATTATTAATATTTCCCCTCTTGAGTTAAATCGCTACAACTCTCTCAGCCTCTGTGTGTATGAACAGCACAACGGGGGCATCATGATATCCTCATAATCTAGTTCAGTACCCAAAAGGTCCAAAATGTATAATTTTAGTCTTCCATATTAGATAATTGTGAGTGAACTGATCTGAGAAAACATTTGGCTGTGCAGTCTGAATGGCTTTCAAGGTGAACTATCTATTATATCCTGTCTTCACTCTGGCCTACATCATAGACTTTTGTGTCATGTGCTGATTATGTGTTTTTCTTGCTTTTTGTCATCTCAATATATTCATTCGGGTTTAGATCATTGACTCTCAAAACACCTTACAGGTACTTCTGACTATAATGCAAAGCAATCTGAGGAGGCTCTTTAGCAGTGTCAAGCATGCTAGACACCAAGACAAGTGTCTGTTTGAACATTTTTGTTCATTTATCTGCCTCTTACATGTAAATCTCACTTTGTTTCTTCAGCAGTATTTTTCAAAAGTCAGAAGTCAGATTGGAGTGGCCAAAAACCACTGAAGTAATCAGGGTTTCACTGCCTCGCTCCGACACCATGCTGGGCTAACTTCCACAGCACTAAAGATCCAACCAACCAGAAAAAAAAAAAAATCACGTAGCTCACTTTAGACTTAGTACATCATTTTGATTGCAAATTGATTCCTTTTTATTGCTCGGTGATGAAGGAAATTAAGCTAAACTTTTGCAGGTTACCAATGAAAGGATAATATCCTGTGCAGATTAAAATACCCAATCTTTTCAGACAGTTTTAATTTTGCGATTTTATTTCAGCCAATTTGAACCGTGCGCTTCAAACACAGGCTGGTGATCAGCAGCTTTTATCATGAAGACAGCGTCTTGATAGGTGTGAAGAGACTGACAGATAAAACAGATTGAGGAGCAGAAACAAATGTGGAAATGCGCCAGGACGTCAGTCATTTCTGCGAGCAGGTTGGGCTGTCACAGTAGTTAAGCATTCAGGTACGGCTCGGGAGATAACTTGTTATGTTTACTGAGTTCTCAGAACAAGATGTTCACTTAAAACGCAGATTGGAGTGAGTATTGCGAACGTCTGCAGGAGCCGTGTTTTCATTTACACAGCCTCGACGCAGTTGCTTGAAACCATGTCGAATGCTTATCTCGCCTTTTTTTTTTTCTTCTCACCACTGAGCTAATTCACCTGGTTGTGAAAGCAAGCTTGGTGTGAAACAGATGCCCAGGTGGAAAAGATGAGAGATGGTTCAGTTAGTTTGTTGAAAAGGTGCGGAAGGCCTTGAATTAAATTACTGAGGGTCTGAATGCTTCTAAACATCAGCATGCAGAGCGCTCTGCTGTAATAGGGCTCGTCGAGGCCGGGTATCAAACAATGTAAAAGCGGTGGGCTTTGTTGCCGTGATGCTGACGGCTCTCTCAATCAGTCTTGGGTTTGAGGGTTGCAACAGATGTTTCTTCTAAAATACCTTGGGAGAAATAAAAGAAGAAAGAAATGAGACAATAGTTGACCTACAGAGAAATAATAATACAGAGCTATACCCGAATGACGTTTAGTTTTCTTCAGTGCAAACCTGGATACTCATCGGCTTTCAACGAAATTCGCTGTTCTCAAGGTGTGGTCACATTAGCAAAATTTTCAGTTCATTTTCCATTGTCTAACAGTGTACAGCACAGCTCACACAGAAGTCACTATCAAACCAAGCAGCTTTGGTAAATCTTGGTAAACGCTGGAAATTTGGACCAACTTGTAATTTTCACCCACACATTAAACTCTTGATTGTGCGGATTCCTCTTGAAGTAACTGGATTTTGCCCGTGAAATTTTGCCTAACAACTCTAAATGTGATCTCATCCTTAAATTAACTCTTTCCCCGCCATTGACGGAATTTTTTTGTCATTTATGAGACAACGCTTTCCATTGACGTCATTTTCTGGCTTTTCATGTTTGCACTGTTACGGTAGGGGACACTATTATGCATCTTCTGAAAGAGTACAGAATCTCCGAAATAGGCAAAAGGTGTATTTTTTTTTAAAGCAGAGTCTCTGTTCTTTCTTTTTACTTATTGCGTATACAGATATATTTTGCGGGTAATGAAAATTTTGTAAGCGCCTTTGAGCGCCACCTACTGTCAGAGAGTGAATAAAAAACAAACTGTAAAGCTGTTTAAATCATAGTTTTTACTGTCATTTTACAGTTTAGGATGTTTCCATTGACATAACAACATGTAGTTCTACTCTTATATCAGAATTTCCCAAAACAATTTCAGCTGCTGCTTTCAAGAAATTTTTAGAAGAATTTGAAGAGTAGGTCTATTAATGAGTATTATTTGTATTATTAGAGTTTATCCTCCCCTCCTTTTCAAAACCTTTTTTTTTGCAGAAATTTAATGTATTCATATAGCTAAAAATATATCCAGATGACTTACTACAGGGGTTCCCAAACACATTTCTGGAGCCTCCACGACACTGCATGTTTTCCATGTCTCCTTAATCAAACACACCTGATTCAGATCATCAGCTCATTGGTCAAGACTCCAAGACCTGAAATGGGTGTGTCAGACAAAGAAGACATGGCCTGCGTCTCAATGTGCATACTATCCATCCTAAATAGTATGTGACACTAGTAATATTCAATACTATTTAGGGTGGATAGGGTGGATTGTATGCACATTGGGATGCAGGGATGCAAAATGTGCAGTGTTGGGGAGGCTCCAGGAATGTGTTTGGGAACCCGACTTGTTACATCCAGCAAGATTCTGAAGTGACACTTTACTATCCCATGAGGCCATGAGATTGTGAATGGCAGTGACACAACTGACACCGTTAGTCACATGACAGTGACAACGTGGCAAATGTACTGTATGTTTGGATTACATTCATACATTCTATAACATATATAGATTATGCTTTTTAAAGGCTGTGAAGTAATTATTCAAAAGAATTACTTGCACAGAGAGTATATGGGAATTTAGATGCAGCCACAAGGCAAACAGTGTAGTCTGATTCCCGTGCAAATGACTCTAATATGAGTCAATTCTTTTTAGTGAATCAAACACATACAGCTCACAACTGACTGAGATTAAATCAGTGTACTGACAGGTCACTTATATCACTATGTGGAGTGAAAGATACACATTGTGTGTTTTGTCAGCAGTATTTTATAAATATTAATGAATGGCATATATTAACACATTTTTTGTTTGTTTATTGTACTGTAATATATAGTATGGATGGTTATTTATTATATTTGTGACACCTCAAAAAACTGAAAATTCATTGAAATCTGTGTAAACACCTTTTACAAGTGTTTAAATGTGTTTTATTGAAATGACCTCATCAGTTGTAATGGAACAGCATTTCTGTATAAATGTTTATCCCTTAGAAATAATCATTAATGGAATCGTTATGAAACTGGAATCGTTAAATTCTTTACTTTTCCCATTGTCAGAATAGCATAAAGTTTTCAGTCATACAGGAAATGCTCTGCATGACAGGACAGAATAACCAAGACAGTTGATATGGAATATAAACATGTTTCTGAGTCACTTTAATGCAGTACCAAAGTCCATAATTTCCGTCATAGACATTGTCAGAACCTATCTTTCATCTCGGCTCCCTTCAAAATCTGCAATTAAGCTGTCAGCCTTTTAAAAAAATCTTTGATTATCCAATCCCTCAGTTCCACTAGGATATCTGAGGTTATTTCACTCAGAATCCTCCCCTTACTACTTGTTCAAAACTTTAAATTTCTTACATTAAGTATAATCCGTCCCTCCAGCAATAGGCAACACAGAGCGCCATGAACTGCAGCCTTCACATACAGTATGTGGATTCTTCTTCTATATCTTTCATCCAAACACTCTCCTTTCCAGTAAAAATCACAAAAAGTGCAACCAAATATGCCACAGTTGCTGATATACATGTACATTTATTTGCTTTGTAAAGAAATTAGGGAAAATACATACAGCATTATGTATATATCGGACGACATACAATATCAGTACAATATTGGTTGAAATTAGATTTTTTTTTTTTAAGTATTCAGAAAGGCTAAAATCCTAGAATCGCCCATAATTTCAACCGTGGATGACTTGATCATAGATTGTGATGATCATAGGTTGAATTAAGTGCTACATGGATTGGGGGATCACAGACCTGCCCGAGGGGGAACACAGCGACCCCTGCACCATTCGCTTCGCTCTCAAATCCTGTGAAGATCTGTGCACATCTGAAAGGGGATTATTAGAGGAACCTGAGAACAAGGTCAAAGACTTATGGTGGAACAAGGAGCAAGTTTAAGTTTAACTTCCTCTTCATCCCTGAGCCTCTGAAATACTTGCGAGATAGCTGCGGCTGAAGCTGGTGAAAGCTCCCCCGCCGGCATGCTAGGCTCTACTTTTGATGTTAATTCCTTGAAAGCTGTTTCTTTAGCTAGGGATTAGCGCATGGAGAGCTTGGCTTAGCATGCTTGGGCTAATAAAGATGACACATCTAACACAGGTAGTGCAGCCTGGGAGCTGCTTTCATAAAGTTGCCTTAATTATGATGAACTGCCTGCTCTTTAGTGCATCCTAGAAAAGCCACACTATACAGCTCTGAATGGGCTTGAATCGAGAGCAGATCTGGATTTTAAGTGCATTAGCTCGCCCATTATCACCATGCAGAGCGCTGTAAGGGCCTTAGCTTGTGGCTTTGGCGACATTTCCCCCCACTTTTTTGTGCTTCATAGCCAATGAGGCTCTGTGCCCAGGTTCCAGAGACTGACAGTTATGAAGTGTGTCCATTATAACCCGTAAACGACTATTATGGTTACTGATTAGCTGCTATGGCCGTGTTAGCTCCGGGGAGCACCACGGCTAATGATCGCATGCCAGCATGCATACAAAACTGACATTGCGATTTATCTGCTAAACCAACGTCCCCAAGATTGATTGGTAATTCCCCTAGATGAGTCCGCGTGGTGAATGCTAAAAAATTATTCCTTTCCCCCAACTCAGATATCTACTCAGTAATATTTGAAGCAGCAAAACACTTCAAGGTCCAATTTCTCCCTCTGTGATCAATTATCTTTTATTTTCAATGGGTAGTTCTGACAATGGAAGATTTCATGACAAACATCCTAATTATGAATTATCATTATTTTGCATCACTCCATAACTCTTGTAAAATTAGACTTGAAACCACTGTAACTGGGTTTTAGTTTTTTTTCTTTTTCTGTTTTTTGTTGTTGTTGTTTTTTGTTTAGTTTTTTTTCTTTTCTGTCCAGCCGTTCACATAGACTGCTGCACAGTGTTATTTTAGTATTATTGAGATACTTATTTTGTCATTTTTATTAGTTTACTATAGTTATGTATGTATAGATTTTAATTTTTATTTAAGTTTTAGGGTGTTTTTAGACATTAAGTTAAACTAAATGAAAATGAGAAATGTTTCTTCAGCAACATTTTCATTTTATTTTATTTCAAGTGATGAAAATGTTGTTTTATGGTTTTAGTTGTAGTTACCTAGATCATTTTCCTGCTGCTGCAGCATTATTTAATTTTTTTTTTTTTCTGTTATTGAAGTTACATTTCAGATAATATATTTGGTTGCTTTACATAATGGACAGAAACCTTGGATCTCCAAAAAATGGAAATGGAAAAACACTGAATTTAAATAAATAAATAAATTAATTAATTAATTAATTAAATTAAATTAAATACTGCTTTGACAAAGTTGATATTGTGGCTTTATACGGCCAGACACTTGCATGTGTCGTCGTATTACTAACATTTTACCAAAATCAAGCTCAAATGGAGTTAAGAGGTTTTTGATCAGTTTCGGAGAATTTCAGACATACGTGTTTGTCTGTCATTAGAACGGCTGCATATCACTTACAGGTTATACATTTTACTGTAGCTATGTTGGCGCTCAGTTTTTTTTTTTCTGTAATTCAGCCAGTGTGTGTGTGTGTGTGCGTGCTTGCTTGCGCGGGTTTTTGTGATTTATGAAGACACAAATTTGTATAATGACATGGGTATTAAGAAGTAAACATGAAATACGAGGACATTTCATGAGTCCTCATATTTAAAAATGGCTTTAAAAACATACTTAAAATTACACCTATGCATGTCCTCACTTTGATAGCAAAACAAACCTGTGTGTGTGTGTGTGTGTGTTTCTTGTATAAAAAAAAACACTGTACTTATGCAGACAAATAGGTCTTTATTTACCCTTGCATTGCAAACAAACAAAAACGATCCAAAACGTGTGCTGCACTTCATTCATAGAGGTGGGGAGGATTGTGAGATTTTACTGACAGTTTGAGGATCCAGTGGAGTAATAAGCTTTAGTCACAAGCTCTTTTAAATACTTTTTATGGGTTAAATATTTGCAAAACAGGGACAGATGTAAAGGGTGACCAATAGTAATGATTTAGTGGAAAAAAATAAAAATGACAAAATATGGAATGCAAGGTTTCCGCCCAACAGCGACAATTTCTTTCTTTCTGCCGTTTATTTGGCAACGTGAGACTACTTTCAAATATGAGTGCTTAAACAATCATTTTTCCATCACAGCCTATTCAACCATATTTCATGAGGTTATTTAATGTAAATGTAACCTGGAGACGCATTAGCAGTAGAGCACCATGTCTCTCAGGGTTTCTGCAGGGGGGTATTTAACATGACCCGCAGATGTTTGAGATGCAGACAGTGTGATGATGCGTGAGTGTGAGCGCTGTCTGCTCCAAAAGGGAGGTAAACACAGGGGTCACGCCTCTATCTGCAGCATTCTCATACTGACAACACCACCAGCGTTGGATAAGAATTCAGAGCCAAAGAAATGGGTTCGTTCAACCCAATCTCCTAAAAAACTGTTACTATTTTATGAGGTGGTGATTTCGTATGCATTCGATGGGATTCAAATGGAAACTTAGAATTTTTGGTAACACTTTAGTATAGGGAACACATAGTAACTATGACTTTTCCCTCAATAAATTCCTAATTTACTGCTTATTAATAGCAGTAAGGTAGTAAGGTAGTTGTTAAGTTTAGGTATTGGGTAGGATTAAGAATGTAGAATAAGGTCATGCAGAATAAGGCATTAATATGTGCTTAATAAGTACTAATAAATAGCCAATATTCTAGTAATATGCATGCTAATAAGCAACTAGTTAAAAGACCATAAAATAAAGTGTATATAAGCATAAGAAATATAAAAATCTACCCCTAACCTAAGAATCTGTGGGGTGTTAGCAGATCATTAAAATATTTATGAATGAGAATGTACGAATTAGCCACCTATTAGCGAAATGTAAAATAGTTACAAATTGCCATTACAGCATGTTGGTCATTTTGATTTATGTGTGGATATCTGTAAGACTTTTCCAACTTTTTAAAACTCTCAACACTCCAAGTTTTTCTTAACCTTTTTAGTTTAAAATTACACTAATTGCACAATTTCTTTGAATTTTCTGTCATTTTAATTCAACTTCCTCAAATTCAAATTTCAATTCTACAACCTGTTTTCTACCCAACGCTATCTCTCGACCAATTCGTGTGTATTTTACGAGATGGCTAATTCAAACTAATTCGTATGAATTCACTCGAACGAATTCATGATTTGTTTAAACCCCAGTGATGGGTAGGTTTAGGAGTAGGGTTAGGGGTTTGGCAACTCGTAAAATACGTACGATTTAGCAAAACGTACTAATTCGTACAAGTGAGGTCGTATGAATTTGCCATATGTACACTCTAAAAAATGCTGGGTTAAAAACAACCCAAGTTGGGTTGAAAATGGACAAAAGATTGGGTTGTTTTAACCCAGCGGCTGGGTTAAATGATTGCCCAACCTGCTGGGTAGTTTTATTTAACCCAAATATTGTTTAAAAATTACTGTATTTCTTGCTTAAAATGAACCCAAAATATGTTGGAAATTAACATTTATTAATATGTTTAATAAACAAACATTTATTAATATTTTTTTGAATAATATTTAAACAATAAACATTTATTAAATTGCTTATTAATAAATGCTCATCTTTTTGATTATTATTGTTGCCTCTAGTAATTATGAGTCTGATTTTTAATTTCCAACCTATTTTGGGTTCATTTTAAGCCAGACCTATAGTAATTTGTAAACAATTGTTGGGTTAAATAAAACTACCCAGCAGGTTGGGCAAACATTTAACCCAACTGCTGGGTCAAAACAACCCAATCGCTGGGTTTGTCCATTTTCAACCCAACTTGGGTTGTTTTTAACCCAGCATTTTTTAGAGTGTACGAATTGCCGTGAGATCGGGTTGTTTCTACCTCATTTCAAATCCAGGAATTTAAAATACATTATAAATTAATTTTTGAATGATGCACCATCCTGGACATCACAGAGCAAAGAATGAGCAAATATGCTGCAACCGTGAACAATTAGAAAAATTCTACCACAGAGGACAGTAAAACAGATCAAACAATCAGTGCAGTTTGAATGATGTCCTGTGAGCATGATGTAAGGTTATGAACGGAACATCACAAAGGCAGAAGAATAATGAGTAAGTCCGAGTTCATTACGAGCCTTTTGAAAGTTCTATGGCTCTTTTCCTGCAAGACATCACAGAGTGGTTGAAAATCACGGTGATGTTGGTGAATCTGAATGAGAGCTACAAAATGGGCTGTTCTTGAAGCACAGAAGAAACTAAATCAACTAAACAGCCCCAGGGCTCAAGTAATTAAATTTTGACTTAAGAGAGAATCATGCGGTGAGGTAAAACCGGCCTAAACTTGACATTGCATTTTAGACATTCCCTATGATTTCTGAGGGAATTATTTTATTTTTTAGAAGCTTAACCCATTGCAGATTGTTGCATCACTAGGGACTAATTTCCAAAAACAAAACAAGAATGGGTGAGGGGTTACCCTCCGATGTCATCAGACGGACGCTGAGCATCCAAGCCCTTGGCAGAGGCGCCCCAAGGCCAGATGTGGCTATCATTACTGAGGCATGTCATCAGAACCAGTCTGCAGTACAGCCCTGCTCCTATAGGGGGCAGCATGATGGACGCTAATCCAAATAAACAACTTCAATGAGACATTGAATGTCAGCTAATGTAAAATAAATAAATCACAATTGGTTAATCAACAAGAACGTATGCATGACTGATGAAAGGTATTGATGTAATATGCATGTGCGTAGCTTGAGGTATCAGACCAGGCTATAATTCAATATTTTTCACAGGCAGGGTTTCTTGATGTGGTTTAATTAGCCAACAAATCAATACCCTCATGTGTCTGAACTCCATATGGAATGTCAGAGGGAGCGCACCGTAATATGTTTGGAATGTTAGCTCTGTGCCTCCAGCTAAAGAATCATCTGCTTTGCTCCGCACACCTGTTTCTCTCGTCGCCGTAACCGACAAACCCACTGCAGACCTTATGGGACTTCACAAAGAAGTGAGACTTGAGCCTACAATCTCATTTAACTCTAAGTGGTTTGTGTGCAACGGAACTCAGCAGATGCACAGTGCCTGACCAGCTACGCTAAATGTCATCGGTTACGCTAACAAATGCAAGCATCTCGGGATTTTGTGAAATTGAGTTCGCTCGCTTGACTGTAACAGCAAATGCATCGGTTTTGCAGTGAGCTTTTGTATTGAATATCTATACAAATCTGCTAGCTGCTACGACACCTTGTCACTGACTTCCTGTTGCTTTCGTGGAGAGGTACAGTGTAAGATACAGTATGTTTTTTTAGCAATTATTTATGGTACTGTCAGCCAGGAAATTTCAGCCATTGAACCTAACAGCCTGATCACTTTCTCCTTTTCTTCCAAAGCAACTCCCTCCATCTTAGCGGCCGGACTGTCAGTCAGTCATGGTTTGATGTGTGCATCTGAAGTGGGTTCAGTCGATGTCAAAACTTTCAATTCTATTTTATACGCATCACTAATGATACCCCCCACCACCACCCCCCCACTTGAAATTTGCTCTGCCCTTGTGTTTTTAGGAGAGCAGCACCACAGTGCCCCCTCCTGGTGGCAGATGGGAAGACATCTCATTTCACAACCTTCCCTCTGTTTCTGAGTCACATTCATCAAAGCCTTGGGTGCAGTTTGATCTCTTTGCACATTCTATTTTAATCATGTAAGCATGTCAGAAACGTCTCCCGATTGCATTTTTTTACTCTTGTAAATCCAGCAAATTAGTTTCACAGAGAGATTCTTAAGCAAATTAGTTTAGCTCCCATCAGTTTAGGCTGAGTTCTTATGTAGGTGTCCCTCACATAATGAGACCCGGTTTAACAGGAATTTGCATTTAAAAACACACATAATTTGTAATCTTAATTTGCAAAACAAGCCCAAAACACACTTTTGGAAGAGGAGCCTTAGGAGCAGTTGAGCTCAAGTGATCCTATGTGGAATGCAAAAGCACAAGGTGGTGTCTGCCATTGAAATGAAGGGTTTCACCTCAACAGTTTCTGCCAGGCTGTCTCGTCTCGCAGTCAGCTGCCTGAGACCTTCACGGTGTTGTGTTGTGTTGGTCCATAGCAAGAATGCATTTAAAAGCAAAGAAAAATGAGTTTAATAGTTTTTAGCTCTGTAAGCTGCGACACAGATATGAGATATAAAGGTAGGGTAGGTAATTTTCGGAGAGGCTAGCAATAACGAGTTCGCTCTGAAAGCATAAGATCCCGCCCTCCCTTCAGAGTGCTCTTCAAAGCCACACCTCTTCCAAAACACATGAACGAGTACAGAAATGAGCAAACAAAAGTGGCACGAGAGACGGCGTTAAACTACCTCATGTCTCAAAGCACATAACATTACAATAATAATGAACGTAAACAACTTAAATAGCACTGACCTGTACCACCTGACTGCTGCAGATTCATTTCGACGTTGATAGTGTTGCCATTGAAACGCATAAATTCGAGTCACAAACATAACATCACGGGTTTCCATTAATTCCAAATTTCGGTAGTTATGGCGTAAACGCAGCATAGGCTCGTTGTTTTGGTTTAGGAGGAACTGTAAAAGGTGGCATGAAATGCGCTGATGACGTGTGATGTCTGTGCAAGCAGGATGTGCGGAGGGTATGGAAATTCATACGCTGACAGGCAGGTAGGACATTGTATCATTGCATTCGGACCGAATTCAATAATTGGACGAACACATGCCTTCCGCAGACGATACATATACGTTCATATAATATAAATTTAGACCACTAAACTTAGTGATTGCTATCAGAGACATTCAACCAGCATAACAAAAAATGTTTCTAGAACAAATCACCTACCCTGCCTTTAATATCTGATTATTTATCAGATCATTTCACCATTTGGATTCTGGCTTCTCTCATTTCTCTCCCCAAAGAAAGTGATTTAAATGCTTTTCTCCCCTTTTATTTGCATAATTTAATTCCTTTTAATACCTTTTAAGAAAGGAAACACAATCAAATAAGTTAAGCATTTTAAATGATATGTGAATATTTTTAAAAATGTGTTTAATGTCAAGTAAGTGCGACTGGATCTCCCATATGAAATATATTTTGAATATAGATACCGTTCAGAAGTTTGGGGTCAGTAAGATCATTTTGATTGTTTGATTTGATTTAACTGTCACTTTTTTGGATCAAAATTGACAGTAAAGAAATATACAGTAAAGACATTTATAATATTATAAAAGATTCCTATTTCAAATACATGTTTCCACAAAATTATTAAGCAGCACAACTTTTTTCAACAATAATAATAATAGTAAATGTTTCTTTAGCAGCAAATAAGCATATTAGAATGATTTCTGAAGGATCATGTGACACTGAAGACTGGAGTAATGATGCTGAAAATTCAGCTTTAGCATCACAGGAATAAATTACATTTTAAAGTGTATTATAATAGAAAACAGTTATTTGAAATTGTAATATTTAGTGTTTTTGATTAAATGAATGCAGCCTTAATGAGCATAAGAGAATTCTAAAAAAGTTTTTAAAAAAAAATAATAATTTATCTGACCTCCAAATTTTGAACAGTATATGTTTAATAATAATTTATTATTATATTTAATATATTATCATATATTTATTTTGTATATGTTTGAAGACTGAATAGATAAAAGACTGGCAGTTTTATGATAGGATGAAATGTTATAGTCTCTTTACTAAACTCAAACTCAAAGTCACAAAATCCCCCACTGAACCCCATTAGTCAACTTCTGTTCTAAAAAAGCAACCTGCCAAAGACTTGCCAAAGTATTTGATGTGATTTGAGGAGAATGGACCCCTAACATTAGAGAATTCCAGGAGAAGTACAAATGGCCATAAAGGAAGCATCAGAGGATGCTGTTTTCTTTAGTGTGAACTGAACATTTTCTCGTTTTTGATTTCAGAATCCTTTTGATCATTTTAAACGCTGCACAGAGCAAGTACAGAGAGAGACAGAAAGAGAGTACAGATGGAAAAATCTGAATGCACCAGATACAGATCAATAGTTGATTGAGGCAGATGTCATGAGTTTGAATGTATGGAAAATTCAGTAATAAATGGAACTGTTCTCGATAAAAGGGATGACCTTGAACATAGTACCTGCTCGCTGAGCAGCCAGAAAGCAGGATATGTACAGTATGCAACTGAACAACTGAATACACCCACCAAGAGGAGGCAAAGCCATGGCCAACAGACGCCCACTCGAACACCCATGCATTTCTCTATGTGCAATTGCTGACTCTTGCTCTTGATGGGCAGCAGAAATTAGTGCTAATTGTATAGCAGTCGGTTAATAAATCTACTAAACATTATGAATGATCAGTCAAATCTTGAATGAATGAATTGGTGAGTAAACTTAGCATTAGGAATTAACCAAATCTTGAATCAATGAATCAGTTATTGCCTCAATCAGCATTAGGAATGAATCAATCAGTCAAACCTTGATGAATCATTGAAAAAATAAAGCAAAGCATTAGGAATGACTCAGTCAGTCCACCAAATCTTAAATCATTGAAACAATCAGTCAGTCTACTGAACAATAGGAATGGATCAGTCAATCAAACCTTGAATGAATCAATGAATCAATTGGTCAATCAATAATTTAAGCATGACTCATCAATCCATTAAATCAATCATTAATCAGTCAGTCAATCTACTGAATATTAGGAATGGATCAATCAATCAAACCTTGGATAAATTAATGAATTAACCAGTCAGTCAATAAACTAATGCATTCGGAATGACTCAATCACTCAACCAAATCTTGAATCAGTGAATCAATCAGTCAATCAATATGTCAGTAAATCTACTGATCATTAGGAATGAATGAATCATTCAAAACTCAAATGAATCAATCAGGCAGTCAATAAACTAAGCATTACGAATGACTCAATCAGTCAATTAAGCCACTAAATCTTGAATGAATCAATTACTGAATCAGTTGATGAATCAAACAGTCAGTCAGTCAATCAATATACTTAACAGTAGGAATGAGTGAATCAACCAATAATAAACCAAATTAATAAACCGATTGCTGACTTTTGCTATTGGGCAGCAATTAGTGCTAATAGTGCCGGAATGGTTCTTTTTTTTTCTCAAGCAGTTTGTAAAGTCTGTAAACGAGGAACCATGAGCTATTACAGCTGTGGCCATGAGCAAACCACTTAACCCCAGGTTACTTCAGGATGATTGTCCCTGTAATAAGTGTACTGACAGTCGCTTTGGGTAAAATGGTTTTCTAAATGACTGCTTGCTACTTGTAGGATAGATGAATTGATGGGTTGTCACATTGCTGGTGTTGTAGCACTGATGTTTGTGTATTGGGACAGGTATAATGCTAGTAGACATCACAGCTGGAAGGAAGCTCTGTTTTCCTTATTCAGCACCACATAATGACACTGAGAGTTAACACAATGTGGAGCGTGATGTGGAAAGGCAACACAGCATAACGTGGAACTCATAAGTGGAACACAAGACGCAACACCATGACAGGGCATATGGTGTTATTACACAATGGCACTAACATGACGAGCGTATGGGAGGAAGGAAGTTGTGAGCACAGAAAAGCACAACGTGTTGTATGTCACAGACTGTCAAGCATCCCATAGAGCAATTTTTTGATGCCACAGACCCCCTAAATATTCTTGCTTTCTATTAAGTTTACACTGTATCTTTTTTTTTTGTACCCTCCATAGATGTATAAACCTGAAGAGAAACAAAATACAAGAAACTAAAGAGCCATTATTCTCATCATTAAATTCTTTAGAAATCAGAATAAAACTGCAAATTCTGTAACTTATTTATTTTGTTATTATAAACTGGTTTTGTTATATATTAAAACAATTTTACAACATTGTTTTCTGAACTTTTTATTGGACCCCCCTTGAGGTGCCCTGGGTGTCCCTTGAAAACCCCTGCCATAGAGAATGTGGAATAATGTATTTATTGCGGAATGAATGGTAACACATTTTTTATGGGGAACAATTCTCACTTTTAAATAGTTGCTTATTAGCTTGCATATTGGCTGTTTAATATTACTTATAAAGCACATATTAATGCCTTATTCTGCATGACCATATTCTACATCCCTAAATCCTACCCCATACCTAAACTTAAATCCTACAACAACCACCATACTAATTATTAATAAGCAGTAAAAGTTGTGGTTAATAGTGAATGTGTTCCCCATACCAAAGTGTTACCGAATTAATCAATTAATTAGCTAATCAATCATTTAAAATGAATCAGTTAATCAATTTTATAAATTAACGGTTCAACTAAAGACAGAACCTGGGCCGCATTTCCCCCAGAAAATTTAGTTTTAGTATTATAAAATAAATTATTGATCAATTGATAGACAGAACCTGGGCTATGTTTCTCAAAAGCATCATAAACCTAAGTACCCCAATGCAAAATCTAAATGGGGAAATCTTTGCCCTCGCATGAATTTTCAGAATGTGTAGATTCCTATTGAAATGACTGGATTTCGTACATGAAAATTGTCCGAAAAAAGGTAAATGTGACCGCAACTTTGGATGAATCAATCAACCCACCAAATCTTAAATCAATCGATCAAACAGTCAATAAATTAATAAATGTACTGAACATTAAGAAAGAATGAGTAAATCAACCAATCAATCAATCAATCAATCAATCAGCCATCAATAAACTACGCATTAGGAATGACTCAATCAATCCACCAAATCTTGACTCAATTAATTAATTAATTATTGAATTAATCAGTTAATCAATCTACTGAACATTAATGAGGAATTACATAAAATCAACCAATCCACCAAATCTTAAATCAATGAATTAATCAGTAAATCAATCAATCAATAATGATGC
The DNA here is from genome assembly GCA_003731715.1 of Anabarilius grahami. Lineage (NCBI taxonomy): Eukaryota > Metazoa > Chordata > Actinopteri > Cypriniformes > Xenocyprididae > Anabarilius > Anabarilius grahami. The sequence goes on along the minus strand of RJVU01007007.1, from coordinate 14,368,256 downwards.
AAATTAAAATATGTAATGCAGTTTGGGAGGAAAACTTGGTTGTCAGATTGCTGTGTCTAAAGTCATTTTCTAACCGTAATATATTTACTGTAACAGTGAAACAAAGATGCATGAATACAGATTGTGGATGTGATTTTATATTCTGATGGAAGTAGATTCACATTCAGGAAGGTCCAACCCCTACCACTGTATTTTCATAGTGTGCAGAAGTTCATCTTTTATCCATCTATCAAAAATACTAATGTCATCTTCCAAAACTTTTTCAATTATCTCAGGGAATGAGGGTTGCAAACAGCCCCGAAGTTTATTCACTCATTCACTCCCTCAATTCTGTCCTTCTCGATGAGGAAAGTGCTTCACACAAACCCTGTGAGCTCCACAGTGCTTTAAATTGCCAGTTTAATATTAAACTATTAATTTGCCATAATAATGTACTCCTCAGAAAAGACAATCTCATCAAGAAATGTGGTGGTTATGATAAATTACTAATGCATTAGTAATATCAGAGCATGAATAATTGATGCACAGCTGACCTGCCATGAAAGAGAGCTGTAGTCGTGGAGACAGCAGTATGATTAGCACAAACCCCTCTGGCTCTGTGGGTTTGGAGAGGAATGTATGTGTGTGTGTGTGTGTGTGTGTGTGTGTGTGTGTGTGTGTGTGTGTGTGTGTGTGTGTGTGTAAGATGTATGTGTGCAATTACATTTAAGATGAAATATGTAAAAATGTTGATCTTAACGCATTTATATAAGGCCACCCAGGGTATGCGAGTTTTGCGTACAAGTGGCTTCAGTTGTTCCTACTTTTTTCTGTTGTTGTAAATTTAGAATAAATTTTAGTACAAAAGTTATTTCTGAATAATGATTTGTTCGTGAAAAAGTTTGTACACAGATTTCNTGGAGAGAGTGCGTGTGTTTGCTGCTTCTATGGCCAAACACATGGATTTCTCAGAACTTGACCGTGTGTGGAGGAAGCAGAGCTGCATTATGGAGAGGCCAAAGGATATTTTTTATTGCTCTGAAGTTGCTTTTCACAGCTCAAGAGCTTTAATACAGTGCTCAGCGTAAATGAGTACACCCCCTTTGAAAAGTAAAATTTTAAACAATATCTCAATGAACACAAAACAATTTCCAAAATGTTGACAAGACTAAGTTTCATATAACATCTGTTTAACTTATAACATGAAAGTAAAGTTAATAATATAACTATTAATATATAAATATAATAGAACAAAATGTTCAGTTTTACTCAAATTAGGGTGATGAAAAATTTAGTACACCCCACTGAAAGTCTCTGGAGCAAAGCTACATTTTAGACTACAAATGTCTAATTTAACAAGAATTCAACCACAGGTGAGTCTAATTATTCATTACACAAGTGTCCAGCAGACAGTTGATTATAAAAGGATGTTAAAACCCCTTCCCATTTCATGCTGTCAGCAATGGCACCACATGGAAGAGAAATGTCACAAGACCTGAGAAAAAAAATAATTTTCTTACACCAGAAAGGTGAAGGCTACAAGAAGATCAGCAAAGCTTTACTTATCAGTCAGAATACTGTAGCAAAAGTGGTACAAACATTTTAAAAAGATGGAACTGCAACCATCTCACGGAGACGTCCAGGTCGTCCACAGAAGTTAACACCTCGACAGGAGCGTCTTCTGATGAGAAGGGTTGAAGAAAATTAGCATGCAAGTTCACTGCAGCTATTTAAAGAAGTAAAAAGCTAAACTGGCGTGACTATTTACCGTGACACAATACGGCGTACACTGCAGAGGAATGGCATGCATGGGTGCCGTCCATGAAAGAAGCCTCTCCTAAAGCCCAGGCACAAAAAAGTCTGCCTAGAGTTTGCCAGGGCCCATGCTGACAAAGATGAAGACTACTGGGACTCTATACTCTGTATAGAGTGATGAAACCAAGATAAATGTTTTTGGAACTGATGGCTTCAAAACTGTATGGTGTCGCAAAGGTGAGGAATACAAAGAAAAATGCATGATGCCTACAGTGAAACATGGTGGTGGCAGTGTCCTTAAGTGGGGCTGCATAAGTGCTGCTAGTGTCGGGGAGCTGCATTTCATTGATGGTATCATGAATTCACAGATGTACTGCTCTATACTGAAAGAGAAAATGCTACCATCACTCCGTGCCATTGGTCGTCATGCACTTTTCCAACATGACAATGATCTTAAACACACATCTAAGGCCACTGTTGGATTTCTGAAGAAGAACAGAGTGAAAGTGATTCAGTGGCTCCTGATCTGAACCCAATCGAACACCTATGGGGAATTCTGAAGAGACAAGTTGAGCATCACTTTCTATCCTGCATCCAGTCTCTAAAAGAAGTCATTCTTGAAGAATGGAAAAAGACAGATGTTGCAAAATGTCGCCAATTTATTCATTTCATGCCTAGAAGACTTGGTGCTGTCATTAAAAATCATGAAGGCCAGACAAAGTACTAGATGTAGTAGTTTTTGTTGTGGGGTGAACTCATTTTTGCATCACCCTAATTTGAGTAAAACTGAAAAATGCGTAATCTAAGTTATATTATTAACCTTACTTTCATGTTATAAGTTAAACAGGTGTTATATAAAACTTTGTCTTGTCAACATTTTGGAAATTGTTTTTGTGTTCATTGAGATATTGTTTAAAATGTTACTTTTCAAAGGGGGCGTACTCATTTACGCTGAGCACTGTAGATTTATCAGTTATGCCTTTGTCTCAGATATTTCTCCTAAAAATCCATTGGCAAAATACAAATTGTAGACAAAGTAAGAGTGTACAGCTACAGTATGTGCATGGCACAGACCAGATCATTTGATTCTGGAAAAAATGTAATGTTAAATGGGGTCATGAACTGCATTTGTTTCCTGAGGTGCACTTATAATGTTAGTATGATTTTTACATCAAAAATTGTCATACTTTAGGAATAAAAGGTTATTTTCTCCTCTGATTTTAGCCCTCTGATTAGAACGCTCTGTTGAAAGGGGCGTGTCTGTTGTGAAACTTCAATGTAAACGCCCACCACTATGGTTGGCTAAAATCTTTGCATATGAAATAAGTATTACATGTGGAACTCTCTCGAAAACTTTTACTATGGTTTTATTACAGCTGTCGAGATTAATTAATCAGGAAAAGTGTTGATTATAGCATATGTAGATCTACTCCCGTTGCATGAAAGGTTGCAGCGATGAGCATTGTAACCGATGACAGACATGAGCGCATGAATGCAGTGATCTCGATTTCTGCTTTCATCATAACTCACAGTGCAAACACAATGCAAATAAGAGATTCATTGTGCAGTGTAGACAGCGTCATTGATTATAACAGGGTTTTTGGCTAAAGTCCAGAACCCCATCACTGATAAACTTGCGCTGTGTGATTGACAGCTCCAGCGATTATAAAGGGAGCGTTCTTTGATCTCTTTATGTATGTACTTGAATCACAATTTAGGGACCATTTACACAACACCGTTTTCAACTAAAAACGGAAAACGTTTTATGCATTTTGGCTGCACATTTACACGACAACAGCATTTTAGGTGCCTGAAAACAAACTTTTGAAAAGGTTTTTGAAAACGATACCATTATGATCTCTGTGTATGCTAAAAAAACGTGAATTTGTGAAAACGGTGACGTCCTGCACATGCATATTACGTATTCAGTCTTTAGGCGCATAGTGTTTCTTTACAAAGTGACATTGCCAACTACTGGCCTGGCATGAATAATATACGCAGCATTATTAATTGTTTTTGCAGATCTGTGTGAACTGGGAGAGTTTGACAAGATTGTTGTCTGTACATGAAAAACACAAAGGAAAAACTTTTCCGTTTTTAGTACATCGTTGACGTGTAAATGTACCCTTAAATAATAGATTATTTTCATGCTACTAAGAGAAACAATGTGAAGTTGACCATTAAGTCAATGGCTTGTTTTACTGATGCATAAACAGCAATAAACGATTGTTATGTTGTGGCATTACTGTCGGGTCCACATTTACAGTAAAAGTCTGTTTGCAAAGTCTGCGCCGAAATTGCGACTGATTTGCCAAAGAATCCACAATGAAATGTACCGAACAAACAAATAATGCTCTACTGAGACATTCACATAGTTGGTGCCACGCCTGATCCCTCAGAGATTGCAGCACTGGCCATTATGGCCACAGCCATTTGGTGTGTGTGGGCTGTGCACACATCGGCTCCAGTCCATGAGTCCGCTCCAGAGCTTGCTCCAATCAATGAGTCAGCTCCAGAGACCGCTCCAGTCCATTAATCCACTCCACAGTCCACTTCAGCCCATGAGTCCACTCCTGCTCCAGAGGTCAGTCCTATGTCGGTTCTAGCCCATGAACTTCCTGTCTGCCTGGATGCAACCATGGAAGTCATCCCAGAATTTCCTGTCTGCCCTGATGCGACCATGGATATCGCCCCTGAGTTTCTTGTATGTCTTGACTCAATCACTGAGGTCATTCCCAAGATGTTCTCACAGAGGTTTTCCCTGAACTGTTTGTCTGCCTCGACATGACCGCGAAGGTCACCCCTGAATTTCCTGTTTGTCTGGACATGATCACGGAGGTCGTTGTTAAACTCTCTGCCAGCCCTATTATGGCCAAAGAGGCAGATTCTGAACCCCCTGCCTGTCTGTTTGGTCTCAGGGACCATTGCTAACCTTTCTATTGTAGTTCTGTTAGCCACACCAGATCCACAGTCATGGTTTCCAGCCCTGTCTGCACAGCTGTGGTGGTCTTCTGCTTCGCCATGGGGATCTTCAGGCCTGACTACTCAGCTGTGGTGGTCATCTGCTCCGCCGTGGAGATTTTCAAGCCCATCAGAAATGCTGTTGTGGTCATCTGCTCCGCCGTGAGGGTCTTCAAGCCTGTCTGCAAGGCCGCTGGCCCAGCCTGTTCCACCCTGGCAGCCTGCTCTGCCTCAGTCTTCATGCCTGGCCCTCCATCCCGCCCCCATTTCTGCCTCCACTCCTCCTCCGCCCTTCTCTAGATCTGCTAGGAGCTTCTGGAAGCCGCTCCGTAGGAGGGGGGCTATGTCATGATCTCCAGCTGGAGTGCCCATGAATGCCACCAGGGGGCACTGCACCAAGGACTTTCACTATTTCAACAAGGACTTCATTTCCCATCATCCTTTGCCTGGACTCATCTACCATTATTGTTTTTCAGATGTGTCTCATTTTGTATAATTACCCTCATCAGTTCTGCTATAAAAGCCAGGTAAACTCAGTCACTCTTAGCTAGATCTTGTTGATGTCACACTGTTTCTCTTGCCTCTGTAGACTAGTTCCCTTGTATCTTGTTTTTTTCCCTCAGCCTGGTTTCCTGGATTTCTTTGTTTCTTTGTCTCTGGATTCTGTTAATGTTTGGACTGTCCTCTTGTGTTTGACCACAGCTTGCTATATGGATTATGATTTATGGATTAACGTATAGCTGTGTTTTTCACTGCTCATTTATGTTTGCTTTGTTCTTAACCTTTTAATCTTAATTATGTTTTTTTTTATGGTAACACTTTTTAACAACTGTCCAGGGACTATGGATGAAAAATAGCCTTTTGGCTAATTCCATGCCACAGCAATTGACCCTTCGCCGGGAGTTTGATTGACAAGCAATCTAACCAATCAGAACGCATAATCCGCCATTTTGTCCGACAAAGCAGTCAGGAGTTAAAAGATTAAAGCCGGGGACACACTTAACGATTGTAAGGCCGATTATGAATGTAAATTGATACTTATGACTGATCGCGCTCAAACGCGTCCAGTCGCGTTCAGTCTGCGATTACAGTCGGTGTTCAAATTCCATGTGTAAGTATTTAAATCTGCTTCAGTCGCAGGAAACAATCGGTATGTGTGTTCAGTTCAGTCTTAGAATGTTTCAGCTAATCGTTAGGTGTGTCCCCGGCTTAACCTCGGTGGATTTTAAACTTGAAAAATGATGTGTACTGACGTCTTTCCGCGATTGAAACAACATTCATTCTCATGTTCATTCATGTTTATTTGATGCTATAAATTAACTAGTAGGAAGAGATGATCGGTTTACGAGCCGCTTGATCTGAGGCGCTATAGCAATCTGTGACGACACATTAAAGAGCCACAAAACGGTTTTTATTGTTAGAATTTCTTAAAAAATTACAAAATTTGAAAGCTGGGACTTTGTTTAATATCATAAGTAACCTGCTCTGTCTTGTCTGTCGACGTGTCGTCAGTGTCCTCTTTGCTCCACGATGTATTTTTCACTCTGTGTGGCGTGACAGCGCCATGGCTTGTCGGACAAAGCAACAGTAACTAAGGGGGGCGGGTCTTTGCGAAGGGTCAATTGATCGGAAGCATTTCCGTTGTGTTGTGGCTTTATTTCCGGTGTGTTCCAAATGTGATATATCGCCCTCCGAAGGGCACTTCGGAGTGAAAATAATCATGGCCGCCATATTGAAGGGTCGTTCCAAACCGAAGTGCTCAAAACTGGCCACTTCAAAGGGCCCTTTGGAATGAAGGATTTCGAAAGGTACAACTGATGGACACTTTTGGCCCCCCATGATCCTTTGCACAGGGAAGTTGTTTGACCTCACAGAATAGGTATACAGGAGGTTAGGAGTTCGATTTTACCTATAAATGTATGTATAGTATTTTTCTATACTACTGTAATATTTATACGAGTTAGATTTGGTACATTATTACGGTCAAAATGGCATTGTACTTAAACAAAAATACTTTACAGCTCCCTTTATCAGTCCATTCAAATGTTTCAAATACCGAATATGGTGCGATAAACCAAAAATAAATAAATAAACTAACGTTAAACAAAGGGCGCAGCTTGCACAATCTACTCCTCCCTGATTGTCTCGTTAAGATGACGCAGAAATGCGTTCAAAAAAGAGCTTTTTGGACCCCTACACCCTTCATCCATTCGAAGCTCTCACTCCGGAGGGTAAACCCTTTGAAGGGATTAGGGCATAGGGATGAGCCCTTCCGAATGGAACGCAGGGTTCGTTGTGTTGTGGCTTGATTTCGTTGTGTTGTGAACTTATGTTTGCTTTTTTAATTTCGTTGTGTTGTGCACAACTGGGCCACCGTACAAAAGAAAGTCATACAGGTTTAGAAAGCTATGGGCGCACGGGGCAGGCACGTGCATACATAGACATCAAAGGGGGCTTAAGCACCTGCCCTTTTTCTTCCTTGAGAGAAAATGCCCTTTTTTCTGGGGGGCTTTTTAAAAATAAATAAATGAATGAATGAATGGATGAACGTTTTCATTCTATATTAATATTAACATAAACATAACTATAAAAAAATAAAAAAATGCATTTTACAGTGAACGCACCGACATGCCATTCATTCCCGCGTGCTCACCCCGCCCCACCTCATGTTTGCTGCTGGCTGAAAACCGGGAAAAGACAACAGCTATCTGGCAATGAGAAGCTAAAAAGTAAAAAAAGCCCAAGATGAATCCCGTGCATCTCTTACAGGTAGCCTATGTATGTTCACAAACATGTGAAAGTTTTGGCTATTTAAGGGTGAGATTATTTGTTTAACGCCACGTTAATAATTTGTCCACCAGCATCAGCCTGATTTGATACTAATGCAATTTATGTCATATTATAATTTAAATTATTTTAATGAGCTTTGCATTGCGTTTTGAACCATGGTATAGATATCTGTATGGCTGTAAATATCGGAAGAGAACGTTTGCATGTTTTGATGTCCACATATTCTTGCTCAAGAAATTACAGTAGCTGTAGCATTTCTATCACAAAGAAGTGGCCGATTATTATTATTATATTTTAAATTAATATTATATTTTTAATTAAATGCTATTTGGCCAAAAACAAGGATTTGATCATGCTGTGTAACAACAACAATCACCAGACTTTTGGCGCCCTCTGCAGGCATTTGTTATACATAAGATTTCAGGGGAAAAAACTGTTGATGTGTTTAAATATGCAGATTAGCTTGTTTTGGTTCATTTAGAAAAAAATTACTGATGGAAAGAGACGGGGGTAGTAGGCTTAAAACAAACACCATCTAAATGTGTATTTTGGAAGTTTTCTTTCCATTAGAGTAAAAAGACATGGAAGCAAAAACAGACCAAAATCTCAAAATTGTCCACTACATACTTGAAAATAGTAGCGTAGAAAACATGCACATTGTGGCATAGTTTCCTTTGCTGTTGCCTGCTCTTGTGATAAACCTAGTGAATACTAAAGAAGACCATGGTCTCTGTGTGAACTTATTATTTTGTAGAAATCTGTTGAGTATAAAACAATTGCGTGAGTATGAGGGAATTAAAATAAATTGGTAAGGAAGTCAGAGTTGTGTTAATATATTTAACGTTTTCTTTTTTTTTTAAATAAATAATTATGAGAAGTGCCCTTTTTTCCACTTGAGCCCCTGCCCCCCAAAATGTCTGCGAACGTCCCTGCATGGGGGTGAATAAATGATCAGAGAATTTTCTCTTCTGGGTGAACTAATCTTTTTAGCAAATGTCACCATTGCGACCTATGGAAAAACAATTGAGACGTTAAACAGATCTCATTTGTATTTTTTTCCAACAAAAACGAGAGAGAGCGAGAATCAAACAGGCCATGTAACCGGCTTTCACGCTGTCATCTCTATGATTGTGACCAATCATGATAAGTGCCCTGCATTGATTCCGCGTGTTCTCCTTCTACCATGTAATCTAATGCTAAGCGCTAACCGTAACTTGCTTTTCAGCTCAGAGAAAAACAAAGCAGTAACTCTAAAACCCCAGTAGTGTTAAGGCTATTTTTTATGAATACACTGCAAAACGGCTATTAGAAATAAGAGATAAAGTTGCACGTTTTCTGACGACAATCAATCAGTGGTTCTTTCCTGTGAAAAAGTAACTAGCTATGCTATAATGTTGCTAGCATAAAAACATCTATGTTGAAGCAAAATTCTTGAAATGGAATAAAAGNTTTGAAGGGATTAGGGCATAGGGATGAGCCCTTCCGAATGGAACGCAGGGTTCGTTGTGTTGTGGCTTGATTTCGTTGTGTTGTGAACTTATGTTTGCTTTTTTAATTTCGTTGTGTTGTGCACAACTGGGCCACCGTACAAAAGAAAGTCATACAGGTTTAGAAAGCTATGGGCGCACGGGGCAGGCACGTGCATACATAGACATCAAAGGGGGCTTAAGCACCTGCCCTTTTTCTTCCTTGAGAGAAAATGCCCTTTTTTCTGGGGGGCTTTTTAAAAATAAATAAATGAATGAATGAATGGATGAACGTTTTCATTCTATATTAATATTAACATAAACATAACTATAAAAAAATAAAAAAATGCATTTTACAGTGAACGCACCGACATGCCATTCATTCCCGCGTGCTCACCCCGCCCCACCTCATGTTTGCTGCTGGCTGAAAACCGGGAAAAGACAACAGCTATCTGGCAATGAGAAGCTAAAAAGTAAAAAAAGCCCAAGATGAATCCCGTGCATCTCTTACAGGTAGCCTATGTATGTTCACAAACATGTGAAAGTTTTGGCTATTTAAGGGTGAGATTATTTGTTTAACGCCACGTTAATAATTTGTCCACCAGCATCAGCCTGATTTGATACTAATGCAATTTATGTCATATTATAATTTAAATTATTTTAATGAGCTTTGCATTGCGTTTTGAACCATGGTATAGATATCTGTATGGCTGTAAATATCGGAAGAGAACGTTTGCATGTTTTGATGTCCACATATTCTTGCTCAAGAAATTACAGTAGCTGTAGCATTTCTATCACAAAGAAGTGGCCGATTATTATTATTATATTTTAAATTAATATTATATTTTTAATTAAATGCTATTTGGCCAAAAACAAGGATTTGATCATGCTGTGTAACAACAACAATCACCAGACTTTTGGCGCCCTCTGCAGGCATTTGTTATACATAAGATTTCAGGGGAAAAAACTGTTGATGTGTTTAAATATGCAGATTAGCTTGTTTTGGTTCATTTAGAAAAAAATTACTGATGGAAAGAGACGGGGGTAGTAGGCTTAAAACAAACACCATCTAAATGTGTATTTTGGAAGTTTTCTTTCCATTAGAGTAAAAAGACATGGAAGCAAAAACAGACCAAAATCTCAAAATTGTCCACTACATACTTGAAAATAGTAGCGTAGAAAACATGCACATTGTGGCATAGTTTCCTTTGCTGTTGCCTGCTCTTGTGATAAACCTAGTGAATACTAAAGAAGACCATGGTCTATGTGTGAACTTATTATTTTGTAGAAATCTGTTGAGTATAAAACAATTGCGTGAGTATGAGGGAATTAAAATAAATTGGTAAGTCAGAGTTGTGTTAATATATTTAACGTTTTCTTTTTTTTTTAAATAAATAATTATGAGAAGTGCCCTTTTTTCCACTTGAGCCCCTGCCCCCCCAAAATGTCTGCGAACGTCCCTGCATGGGGGTGAATAAATGATCAGAGAATTTTCTCTTCTGGGTGAACTAATCTTTCTAGCAAATGTCACCATTGCGACCTATGGAAAAACAATTGAGACGTTAAACAGATCTCATTTGTATTTTTTTCCAACAAAAACGAGAGAGAGCGAGAATCAAACAGGCCATGTAACCGGCTTTCACGCTGTCATCTCTATGATTGTGACCAATCATGATAAGTACCCTGCATTGATTCCGCGTGTTCTCCTTCTCCATCCTACTCGCCCCATCGGGTCAATGGGAGAGGTGAGACTATTATCAGCGTGCTTTTCACCTACCTGTAATTTAGAGGCACTCACCTCCTGCTATGCTCCTCTCCGTCGTATTGCACACATTTATGTGTGCGTTTGTCTAAGCATTTGCCAGCCTGTGTACGTACACGTGTGTGTGCTAGTCTGAAAGTGTGGTAAGTGCTAATTTTATACTTGAGCAGATTTTAGACACTCAGTATTGGCTGAAAGAGATCCTTATTACCTCCGAAAGATTGTAATGGACCAAAACAGCCTGAGCTTGCGTGTGAAAGGAAAGTCTGTAGAATCATTGTCTCATAAGAGTGTATTACACTCTCTCCTATGCTCTCACCTTAAGGACCATGTAATCTAATGCTAAGCACTAACCGTAACTTGNAGTGGTATTGAAGATGGAGAGGGGACAAATGCTGTTTTCCACCAACTAATCTAACACCAATTTAAAGCAGAATGTTTTATACTATAAAATAAAATGTAATCCATGTTGATTACATTTTTCTAATGTTTCATTCATGATTCATTCATCTTGTTCCAAGTTTTTTATTTTTTTATTTTAGCTGTAGACCATAAAGATATTTTGAAAATAAGTGCATGTCATTTACCTCAAATTTTTCATTTTATTTATTTTAAAAATAAATATATTCTCTCCCCTTAGATGCTGTGAAGAGGTGGAGCCCAAATAATACCGACTCCGAAATAGATGCAGCAATGGCGGAACACCTAAAGCACGCTCCAGGAAGAGCTGGGGGTGGAGGATACAAAAAATAAGCCAAACCGCTGTAATGTGTTTAAGGGATAGTTCACCCAAAAATGAAAATTTTCATTTTCTCAACCTCATGTTTCAAACCTGTATAACTTTCTAATTTCTGCTGAACACAAAGATATTTGGAAGAATGTAACCAAGCAGATCTCGCCGCCTTAACTATCATAATAATTTTTTTCTATAATAGTAGTTAATGGGTTGTGAGATCTGCTTGGTTACAAACATTCTTCCAAATATATTTGTGTTCAGCAGAACATAGAAAGGTATAGAGGTTTGAAACATGAGGGTGAATAAATAACAGAATTTTCATTTTTGGGTGAACTATCCCTTTATATAATTCAGTATTTTGTACTTGTTGTTTTAATTTGGTTAACCGTTCCAAAAAATAAAATGTGCTAAATCCGAACATGCTTCTTTTTTGTTTATGTCCACAAATAATGTGTTCTTGTTTGTGATGTACACGGGATTTTTTTTATGTACGTTCAGGTCTGACTGGACCGATTTTGAACCTTTTGTCAAGTTAAACCTCGAGACATAATTAATTGCCTTTCACGATGTTACACAATGGGTGTGTGATTATTTTATAATCAGGCTTATATATACACTTAAAATATGCTGCAACACATTTACACGTCCAGTAGACGACGCATTTTGACGTCCAGAAGACGAAGAATTTACACGTCCAGAAGACGACGCATTTAGACGTCCATGGACGTGCAGAAAAGACGTGCAGTTCACGTCCAGAAGACGTCAAAGACGTCGGTTCAACTTTCATTTTGGAACTATTTTTCAACCATGACGGGACGTGTCGGACGGACGTCTTTTCAACGGTCAATAGACGTCCGAATGTTTGCTGGGAAGAAATAAAGTTGCACGTTTTCTGACGACAATCAATCAGTGGTTCTTTCCTGTGAAAAAGTAACTAGCTATGCTATAATGTTGCTAGCATAAAAATCTATGTTGAAGCAAAATTCTTGAAATGGAATAAAAGATTATATTATATTATAAAACGTTTAGTTTGTGATTCTGATTGTTCAATAGTGTTTTATTCACGATAAAACATGGCTATGACCACTTCACCCATGGGTTAAGTGTATCACTACACAACACCCTTAAAAACCACTCTTAGCAATGTAAACTGTTTGTTCTCAATTTAAATTGTTCATTGAAGCTTACTGTATTATGTAGAAGAGTATTGTGAGAAAGAGATCGAGTGAGCGAGTTTATTACCTGCATTCAGATTTAACATTTTCCTTCAGGTCAGTCCTATATTCATAATAAAAAATCTGTTTAAATGTCCGATGTATTATCTTGTCCTTTTAACAGTTAAGGGGTTTTCCTGTGACTGACATCGATAGTCAACGCATTTGTCAGTTGTGTCTTGTTCCGTGTTCACAACAATTCAGTCTTTTCAATGTAAAAGTTTTTGCTACAGACTGACACACTCATAAAGACAATATTTGCCGCCATCTAATGGTGTAATAATGTAACTTCTGTTGCTGTTCACGGTCAGAGACTGGCGGAAGGAATACTTAGTGAAAGTTTACTTCATGAAAGTTGCATTGATGCATATTTTTGGCTTTAATATTTGTATTGTGTGGTAACCATTTTATAAAAGCAATAAGGTACTCGAGGCTACTGCTGTATCATGAATAAGTCACAGCTGAAGGGGTTTCAGGGACTCTGCTTCACGTCATGCCTAACAACACCCTTCAGCCGTGACTTATTCACGATACAGCATAGCCTCTCGTACCTTATTGCTTACTTATATTATATTATATTATATTATAGTGTACATGTACAATGTGGCCTCAATGGATTGGTATGGATGGTTAACTCTGACCAGATCTTTATCCTGTTGAAATGAGGGCATCATAGCACTAGTCACATCCAAACAGACGTGTCTCATGAAACCAATCGCACTGCAGCAGATGTTTCAGATAGCACCAATCACACGGTGGCAGATGTTTCCCACAGAGCTATTTGGATACAAGCAATTACTTCTCAACATAAGCATCTAATACAGGCCGATGTCTCTTGCCGTGTACGTCGCGATACAGGCCAGATGTTCTGCACGCAGGCATGAAGCAACAGCCTCTGAAAAGTTCCAGCCGTGGTCTTAAAGGAAGAGAGGAACAGAAATCAGCGCTGTTTACAGAGAGAGATAAAGCTGTCAAAGAATGCAAAAGGTCAGGGTGTTGGTCAGGTTATAGTGTTGCTATAGTGAACGCTGCCCTGTGGTTTCACAACACAGAGGGCATGCAGTGTCCTCCCACAGACGAAAGATATTGTGGATCTCTATGTCTTCACTGTTGTTTGAAAGCAAACAGCGGAGGTTAAGAGTTTTTTCTTTATGCTGGAAGGACGACCCTGTGAGAACTATTTCAATGCCAGTTTTGCACATAATGCTGCATGATCTCCAACTGTACCCTTTCATTTGACTTTAGGTCATATTTCTATAAAGAAATATGGCACATATATTGTTAAATTACCGCATCATGTGCTGTAAGATCGCAGTAGCGCAGACGCTGTGCTCAAAAGAAAAAAACCATACATGCTGTTGTGATGTCTAAAATGTTTCTTCTATTCACCTTTTACATTCAATGGAGAGCAAATAAAGACTTCAGATTTTTCTCTAGAGCCTTGTAATCTCATGTCTTCTATAGCGACTTTTCCTTCCTAAAATATAACAGCAGCTATATATTTTCATGTACAAAGACCGATTTATACTGTGAGTATAAATATTAAGTGATTATAGAGATGAAAATAAAATAAATAATTTGATTTTTATATTGCCATTGCAGTAAGGCCAAAACTAATTATTAAAATATTATCTTTTTATTTATTTTTTTAGAATAATTATAATTTTATTTATTTTACATCTATCTATCTATCTATATATCTATATATATATATGTGTGTGTGTGTGTGT
>RJVU01007007.1:14334671-14346136 GCA_003731715.1 Anabarilius grahami | reverse complement strand
CAGAGGTTCATGATCATCAAACTGAAATTCTCTCTCAGCTCTCCAGTGTCCTCTAGTGGCCAATGGATTTGCATTTTCAGTAAATTGTGTCTGGCAGAGAAATAAAATATTGAAAAATTGATCAAAGTTCATAAAACTTGGACAAATAATAAAAAAATAGTTATACAAGCAGTATCCTAATCTCTCAAAAAAGTCTGTAAGTTCAGCAAGTCATGCTAATAAGCTTGACTAATGAGCAACTGTTTTGCTGAATTCGAGTGCTGCTCATTTGTTCTCAAATCTTGAAGCTGTGATAAGCCTTAAATCTTAATGGTAGCCCAGGCCTTGGACACAGAGACTCTACAAACTGTAATTCCACTGAGAGTCTGTCTGAAAAACAACATAACAAGCTGCGGAATCTAGACTGAGCTGGTTGAGTCGAGTACAGAGTTAGCAGGTTAACATTAACTTAGCTGATAAGTGGTGGAACACTGTATCTTTTACTTTCATTACAAAAAAGTACTGTGGCAGCACCATGGTACACTATCATGATAACCATATTCATGTACCATAGAATTTACATCAAAAATGCACCTCGGTACATGATGGCTTTTTGGTCATCTAATATGATATTCTTACTATGGTGCCCTGGAGTAAATGCCATGGTACAAAGATTTTACTACAATCCCTTAATAAAAGGTGGCAGAACAATAGTACAGTAATAGTAATACCATAATGGTAATGGTACTGAACCATGGTAGTAGCATGATATTTTTTATAAAAGATGGTATATTTCAAAGTATCATATTATTATCTTCTGTTACTATCACTAAATCATGGTACTGCCACTGTAATTTTCTGTAAAGTATGGTCTTTAGTACTACGCATTGCAATTTATTTTACAGTGTGTGCACTTACAGTGTACTTACTCAAGAAAATATTGTGTAATGTAAGGAAGCATGGACTTAACTTGAGTTTAGGTTAAGTTTAGGTTAAGGTTCTGGCTTAGTACTTAGTTTTTACTCATATATTGTAATTACATAGTAATTAGAGAGCTAATAATGGTGTTCTATAAGGTAGTTCAAAGAATACCATGGTAAAGAGACACCCTCTCATTAGTGAGACACCCTCATTGAGACTTTTTTTTTTTCTGTGAAGGTAAAGAAACTACATTGAGTGAAAGAATCATACACTTAATAAAGGTTCTTTATTGGCATATTGTGGAATGAGGAACGTTTAGCATCCACTGAACCCTTCTATTGCATGAAAGGTTCTTAATAGTGGGAAAAGATTGACTAAGAAAAACATGGTTCTTTTCACTAAAAGCTTCTTTGGAGAACCCAAATTGGTTCTACTTTGGCATCGCTATGAAAACCCACTTTTGGAATCTTTAAATAAATAATGATGTGTAAAACAACTTTTAAAAAAAGGCCATTCAAAAGCAGTTTTTTAAATAAACAACCAAAACCAAAGTCTAGATAAATGCATGTTAGACATTGTATACAGTATCAGCAGTAGCCTGATTCTACTCATTCATGTTTAATGAGGATGGAGTTTTCCCCCAAGCTCTGTAATTACCTGAGTCATTTGCCTAAAATATAGAGGGACTGCATAATCCCTGGAGAGCTGCTTTTGTCTCCCATTGCCTCATTAGGGCGAGTACACAGATCTCCAGCGGTGGAGCTCATTGTAAGAGCTTAAGAAAGCCAAGGCAGGTAATTGGGAGGTCAGCTCAGGCTCGGAATTCCTGCGTTTGTGCTCTTCAGTTCGGTTTCCAAACGACACGTGCTGGGAGTCTTTAGCTCACCCGCACTGGCATTGAAATCTCTTGAAGTGAGGTCAAACTCAATGGAGAGGAAGGCAGCAAGATGAAATTGAGATGACAGCTAGAGTGCAGGAACTAAAGAGACAGGCCTCAGGTGTTTATCACCATCACTCAATGTCTGCATGCTCACATATTCATTGTTTATCCTGATGCAGGGTTTTTCCTCAAATAACGTAAGAAGAAATGGAAGCCTTTTCAGCCCAGCAATTAGATAAATGCTTTCAAAAGCTTAGGGTGAAATTTAAAAGATTTAAGAAAAGAAAAGAAAAGAAATACATTTATTTAGCAAGGATGCATTCAATTGATCAAAAGTGACAATAAATAAATTTACAATGTAACAAAATATATATATATTTTTTTTTAAATGCTGTTCTTTTGAACAAAAATATGAAGCAGCACAACTTCTTTCAGCATTGATAATAAGAAGAAATGTTTCTTGAGTAGCAAATCAGAATAGCATATAAGAATGATTTCTAGAACGATGCTGAAAATTTCAATGCTGTTTTTACTGTATTTTTAATCAAATAAATGCAGTCTTGGTGAACTATTACGATTCCTGTTTCATGTTTCTCTGTTTTGTGTCGTAGGACTATGATATGTAGTTCCTGTTCTCATGGTTCCTGTGTTTTACTTACTGTTTGCCTTGTTTCCTTAGTCCCTGGTTGGTTTCCATAGTTACCCTTATTAATCTCCATAGCTACTAATTACTTTCACCCGTTTCATTTTCCAGCCCTTGTTGTATTGTTGCTGCCTTCAAGTGCTATCGGAAATTTCCTATTTTCCGCTTCTGAAGTTGTGATTATGAGCTTGTCGCATTCAAGTGCTTTGTTGTTGGAAAGAACAGGAATCATGAAGGACACAAGGTTTACTCTTGCCTATTTATTTGGAAAGTGTTATTAAAGCCGAAATTTTATTTAGCGTCCCATTCATTGACAACCATATGAACATTCACCGCACTATTTAGATTGTCCGCTTGCTGTCAATTCTGGAATTTCGGTCAAATACAGGGTATTTTTGCTGTGTATAAATCACAATATGCTTCAAATGATTATTCATATACGTACATATGCATTAATTTAAAGACAAGACAAGGCGATTTCTGTTGTGGAAAAAACTAATAAAGAAAACCAGTCACAGCAGCAATCCTTCTCCCCTCCGCCATGTTTAAAGTTTATGGCACGCCCATGTATGTATTTATTTTAAATGACGACAATCAAGCAAAGATTTTCACACACACACACACATAAAAAAGAAGAAGTTTATGATTAAGTTTTCATTATGCAAGTATACACCAGCAGCTCAATACTTTTGTTCTTCCATCTAATTTACCTGGTACAATATTTCAGCGTTAAGCTCAGGCAGTTGGTCTGAAACCCCAGGAGAACCAATCAAAGTTCACCTGGAGTCACCTAGATGAGCAAGAAACTTTGCTCATAGGCTTAATGACTGATTAAAGAACATCTTACTGTAATAACCTGGATCAGAGATGCTCTAATTAATGTTCTGACATAAAAAAATTATTATAATAATTTGAGGTAACTTGCTGAGAATTCACAAACATTTAATATCTATTTAGCACTGATTATTTTACTTAACATTGTATTTGACACTGTCATGCTGGATTATTAGAGTCTCAGATCTGGATGACTGTCAGACTCTTATGTCGCTCTTGTGTGATTAGGCACTTGATGAGACATGCAGCTCTACAGGACGTCTACCGGAGAGACAGCAGACGGAGATTGTCAGTGACAGTGCAGTCTTCTGTTATTCACACAAAAGCATCAATAAAATGACATCTACACTAAACCACAGATGTGTCACAGGTACTGTTTTTCAAATTAGGACAGGACTTAAGCATTTTTAACACCCCAAAGCACACATATATTCATATAATCACAGATCTGAGTGCTGTGTGTCCAGTGTTCTTAGATATGATGCCATGTTAGTGTCCAATGCAAAAGTTTGATACTTAAAATTAATAATCTTTTATCTTTAAATGTCGAATCTTCGTATTATATTCCTGCATTGAATTTACTCACATTTGCTGTCCTGCGTGGCAAAATATGATGACAATTGCGTTTTAAACATGATTTTGAGCGTGACCTGACAACAGTGTCAACTTGTCAACAGTGAGTAATGCGATATTGTACAAATAAAATGATCGTTCCAGAAGAATAGCGTAAGAACTTTATTATATCTGCTCTCTCTGCATCATCTTGTGGGCTTTTAGTAGGCCTATATATGTTTTATGAATGTGGAGTAAGG
This sequence comes from Anabarilius grahami, assembly GCA_003731715.1. Classification (NCBI taxonomy): domain Eukaryota; kingdom Metazoa; phylum Chordata; class Actinopteri; order Cypriniformes; family Xenocyprididae; genus Anabarilius; species Anabarilius grahami. The sequence goes on along the minus strand of RJVU01007007.1, from coordinate 14,342,067 downwards.
TGATTTAAGCATTTTCAGAAGTTTCAATGTGGATGAGCAACTTTTGGAAAACACTTGAAAACGCTATTGTGGAAACGCTATTGTGAATATTTCTAATATTAAATTAAGAAATATAAATTTTATTTAAAATATTTAGCATTTAGAATTGTTGTCTAAAATACTTTAAGCGTGCTCAGTTCAACCCTGTTGTGGTGTGACATTTTTACCTTTAAAAAATGTTGACATCAAATGGGGTGACACTAGTACAATAAAATTATAAAAAATAACCACATGGTTCTTTTTCAATACCGTACAAAAGGCAAAAAGCAGTAACTTAATTTTAGGTCGAAAATGAGTTTTTGGGACATTCAAGGCCTCTTTTATCATGTGGATAAGTACCTTGAGTCAATTCCCTCAGTTCCATTTTTTTTTTTAAAGAAAATAATGGGTTGTCTTAACAGCAACTTCCAAAAGCCCAGGAGAAGCCAAGGCAGAACACCGTAACACAAGTTACAGCTCTTTGCCTTTGTTTTGGAATGCTCAAATTGAGTTAAGGTGCTCTGCTATTGCTTAGCCGTTGTTTAGAAGCTACTGTGCCAGCCTGGAGTTACGGTATTCTGCCTTTGTTTAACTGTCCATTAAAGTTTACTGCGTTTAAATTACGGTGTAGCCTGTGCCATACAAGTGTATTAAAATGTAGGTAGTAGGTAAAACAAATTGTTGAGTAGTTGTTTTTACTAATAGCGTTTAAGGATGGCCCATTGCTCTCGAAGGAAAATGATGGATGAGATTGCTTTGAAACGCAGACATTAAGGTCATCGAGGTAAGAAATAAGATGCATTAGACAAACAAATTAGATAGATCGCAATCTACTTCATTTAGCTAGCTAGCAGCCTATAGCATAAATAGGCTAGTCAGCTATCCAATGAATAGGCTACCAAACTGCTCCATATAAAAAAGCAATTGTAAGTCATCCAAAATAAATGCCATCACTAGATTTTTACAGGTGTTAATGATTTTGTAAATGGTGAACCAAATATTGACAATGTGGAATTGCCATTTGCCTTGGTGTAACTTTTCTCTTCTTGAAGACAATACAAAGGCAGAATAGAGTAACTTCAAAATAGTGGTCAAATATCAAGCTTGAGCTCAAGATTTTATATGTAGATAATTGTCATTACTAAAACACCTAATTTCCAGATTTCCAGTGTCTTACCTATAATTAATTTGGCTGGACAACTAAAAATCTTTAAAGTAATTTTTCTCAATTTCACACTCTAGCGAGTTAAGGTCTTTTGCCTTTGTAGGGCAGAATATTTCATTACATATACATTGATATTGGCCTTGTCAAGCTCAAGAGTTCAACTCTGTTGTGGAAAGAAATGTGAGAACGTTTTTTTTTTTTTTTTTTTTTCAGACAAAAGCACAATGAAATATTAATCTGGTGAAGCACAATAATATTTGCTAGATAAGGCCATTACTTACCATTTTACTCTATTCTTTAAAGTCACCATGAAATCAAAAGTCCCTCCCTATTTTTTTTTTTTGTTTGTTTATTCGAGAAGCTGTTTCACTTGGATATACATCACAAAACAATAACTACAATGATAACGATAAAGATTTAATAATTGCTCTAATTAGCACAGCAAACCTATAATGATAATGACACAAAAGAACAGTATCATTGGAATCACTTTCAATACGACTTTTCAAGCTGATGAAGGATATAAACAGTAACAGCCAACAGAATCCCCAACTTGAGCATTTAAAGCAGATGACATAACTGCAGCACATGCTTATAATAAACATTGTCATCTGTTGGTGTGGATGCTAATATAGTTATAATTCTTGGTGTGAACAAGCCTTAATCCTATTATTTTTAACCCCAAAACATGTTGTATACACACTAACTGTGCTTCAGGTTATTTTGTAAAACTGTCCATTTAAAGTACATTCAAACTAAACAGTTAGCACATTAAATAAAAAGCTTTCACTCAACAGTGTTATGGCAAATTACTTTCTTGAGGTGTAAACTCCAAAATTAATCACTAGATGAATTGGTTTTAGGCTACTTCCAGTTTTGTTTAAACAAACCTCTTTCATTTTACATGAGAAAATATGGTTTACTTAGTTTCTACCTTTATACCCATAGACCACAATTATTAATGATATTTACCCTTATCCCTGCAACTCACCCTTTGCTTTCCTGCCAAAATCTTTCTATCCCTTGAGATCCAAAATGCTGCTCCTCAGGAATTTTTCACACAATTTGTCTTTTTTCTCTCTCTCTCTCATCTCTAGTTTCCCATAGCTGGCACTAGCACAATCAGGCTCATGTTAGCAACCAACAGACTTTGCCCCCTGCTGCTTGCAGCTATTATCAAACCATATTTCCAAACTTTTGCAGTGAGGGACTATTTGAACAGTTCTGTCCAAAAAAACACATAAATAAAACACCAGGGGCTTTAATGTTTGAGTAGCACAGACCTATGACCCTGAGTTATGTGGCCACTATTTGATACACACTCAGACATTTTCCTAGGAGAGGTTTCTGAGAGCAGTTTAGTTCTATGTTTTATTATATTTTAGCTTACAGTTTGGCCCTGAATACAGCTGGAAGGAGCAACTGAGCAGTAGGCAGCAGGTGAATGAGGCACCCATCCCTCTCTGTTGTCTTTTTAGCTCAGATAAACAAAATATTTACATACTTATTTACCCAGGGCAGATATGGCTTAGATTACCAGTCATTCAGCCCAAAAGAAGGAAAACAGGTTTTTATTGGGACATTATTTGTATTATGCAAACAATCAGAACATCAGACTGCAGTATGAGTCATCTAATCACAGGTGTGACAAGAGCATCAGTAGGACTGTCACAATACAGATAGAAAGAGGTCACAATGCCCTCAGCATCCCAACAACATTCAGCCAGGAATGATTCAGTCAAAGGAAATTCTGTCTCCATAAAATTTATAGAGGCATCCAGATGAGCTTAGTTTAATATCAAAAATGGTGATGTTAACAGTTAATTAAATGTCTTTTGTGTCAAAATAAATCATTAATGAGTCAGCTCACCCCCAAAATTAAAAAAAAAAAAAATCTGACATTAATTACTCACCCTCGTGTTGTTCCACACCCGTAAGATTTTCGTTCCTCTTTGGAAGACAAATTAAGATATTTTTGATGACAGAATGCTGTCAGATTGCTGCTGGAAGCTCAAACGTGCTGTGAAACCAATATTCTCGTGGGTTACGCAGCACGTTTGAGCTTCCAAAAGAGATTCGTTCTCGTGTGTATAGCAAGTTTGGTTGAGCTTCTGCTTATGTTCGCTGATCAATGTTTACATGTGAGTAAAAGCCTAAATTAAATCTGTTCATCATAACAAGCGATCGATTCTCTTCAGAAAATTTGGACTAAACCACTCGATTCATATGGATTAGTTTTACGATCTCTTTATGAAGTTTTTGAAGCGTCAAAGTGGAAGTTGCAAAGGCAGTCAATGGAAGGAAATCTGACAGAATTCTGTCATCAAAAATATCTTAATTTGTCTTCCGAAGAAGGACGAGAGTCTTATGGGTGTGGAACGACATAAGGGTGAGTAATTAATGACAGAATTTTCATTTTGGGGTGAACTAACCCTTAAAAATTATCAATCTGTATTCGATGCAAGTAGTTTTAATGTTTCACTCCATGGTTCCAGGTGATACAAGGAGAGTCACGTCATCAAGAAGTCACCACGACATCACCACGTCGCCAAAAACAGTGTAGGGGCACAACTAACTAACTGAAAATAAAATTAAAATAAAATAAAATATGAAACAAAATAAAACAAACACATTTTATTTATTTGGAAAGAGGACACCAGGGGCCTGTACCATGATTGTAGTTGAACAAACTCAGGGTTATAGGATTAGTTTCAAGACCAAACCAAACCACTCCAATCCGGCTTTGTTGGTACCATGATGCTGATCATCAACTTTCTCTGTCAACTCAGGCTTTGATCCTGAGTTTGTGGAGCGCGTACACATGAATCCGTGACATCAGTGACAAACAGCCAATCACATGCCTTGCAGCAGAGATAAACTATGATTCACTTCTCGCGAGAGAGCCAGCGCGATTCAAAGCTCTTTTGCTGAAAATGAAGAATTTAAACGCATTTACACTAATGGAAAATACTTGTCTGTAAAAGAGGACAAATAAAAGAAATGATCTTTCTCTATCAGTGCAAGTGAAAGTTGTGAAGTTAGTTATAGTTGATAATATATAGCTATAGAGACTCAAATATACAAGGTCACATGTAGTCATATTTAAAGAGTATATTTACACCTTATTTATATGATATATTTTAATATTCATTGAAACTAACTGCTTAATTACAACTGTTAAACTAAACTTGCGTGTGTGTAATGGATTAATAAAAAAAATAGATCATATAATCAAATCATATACAAATCATGAAATAATTATCATTAAAACCAGACAATTTCATAGTTAAATATTTGTTTTTACTATATGACCTTTAATTTGGAGGAATTACTGGGGGAGTGACTTTATTGTGTTGGTGTGTCATTATCACTTAGCTTACATCTGATTGGTCCAATTTCAGTTTCAGATCTCTAACCCAGAACATAACCTGCCCTGGAGCAGGTTAGCCGTGGAGCGTAAGTTACCATGCCGATGAACACCGCTAAAAGTCAAGTTACTTTCAGGATACCTAAAACCCAGGATTGGCGCAAACTAATCTGAAATTTACCTGGCTAGCCAGCTAATCCAGCTTCATGGTACAGGCCCCAGAAGTAGTGTAGGGGCACAAACAAACAAACAAAGAGGAGACCAGAAACATTAGGGTACAAGTATGCGGAAAGCAGCATCTCAGTGTCTCAGTTTCTTTCGAGTCTTCTTGCGCTTGAACGGACAAATTCACACAAAAATAATTTCAACAGTCAACATGCCCGGTGACTATCCCAGCAAACATAGTTGGTTATGTCTTAAGTGAATGTAAACAGTAGAGAAAGACAACACATGTATATTTGATCCACAAAGCCTAATAAACTACTGTTAGACTTACCTGAAAAACCTAAAGAGCGCTGTTTATTTCATTTGTACCTTTGCTCTTGTCAGGGTTGTTTAAGTCTGTTTAGGTCAGTTTTTTTTTTTTTTTAATTATTGTGTTTTGTTTTTGTTTTCCCTGTTCCCATTTTGCCTGTGCTCCTGGTCATTATTAATTTCCTCTGTTCATTTGGTTTATGTGGTTGTGTATTATATTACTCTGTGTGATCTCCTGCGTGTTCCCTTTTGGATTTATTAAAGACTGTTTTTGTTACATTCTCATGCATTGTGCACTTTCCACAGCCACAATACAACTGTATTCTTCTTTATTTTTATTTAACAGTAGTCCTTTTTCCCCTAAACATAGAAGATCTTGACCAAAAAATGATGCACCTCTCGATGGAAATAAATGTTGTGATGTTATTTCCATTGAGAGGTGAATAATTTTTTGGTAAAGATTTTGTATTGACAAAGCAAGAGGTAAGCACTCTGTAAAGTCTACTCCAGCACATCCCAAAGACTTTCAATGAAATTAAGGTCTGCCAATTCATGTGTGAAAATGATTCTTCATGCTCTCTGAACCATTCTTTCACAATTTTAACACTGGTGAATCTTGACATTGTCGTCCAGGAATATGGCCATGATGTCTTCCTACAGGGTTGCTTAAGAAATTAAAAGCTACACACTCCATCTTTAAGGGTTAAAAGAACCGTTGCCAAACATATAACATGCTAGAAACATAATAATCACTGTAATAATGATCCATCCATAGACTCTTAAGAATCTGCCTATTAAAATCCAAACAGCGACTTTTTTTTTTTTGGCTGTGTGTGTGTGTGTGTGTTTTTGTGACATATCAGGACACAAATGTGTATAATGACATGGGTATGACATAGGTATTACAAAAAGAGTTGACTTATGAGGACATTCCCCATGTCCCCACTTTTCAAAAGGCTTATAAATCATACAGAATTACTTTTTGTGAGAAAGTAAAAGTGTGCACAGTTTCCTGTGATGGTTAGGTTTAGGGGTAGGGGTAGTGTAGGGGGATAGAAAATACGGTTTGTACAGTATAAAAACCATTACGCCTACGGAATGTCCCCACAATTCACAAAAACAAACGTGTGTGTGTGTGTAAAATAATTATTATTAATGTTGAAAACCGTTGTGCTATATATACACAGTACTGTGCAGAAGTCTTAGGCACGTCAGTATTTTCATCCCAAAAAATGGGTTTTAAGCCAGTTATTTATATCTTTTGCTGTAGTGTGTCAATAGGAAATATCCGTTCACAGTTCCAAACATTCATTTTGCCATCAATTGTAATAATCCAGTGAGATTTTTGAATACACAAGTAGTCTGACAACAACCAGTGCTCCACACAGTGATCTGATCTCACCATCAAATCCGTCTGTGATTACATGAAGAAACATATGAAACTGAGACAAACTAAATCCAGGAGAACTGTGGCCGTGTCTCTAAGATGCTTGAAGAAACCTGCCTCCAAAGATACAGTATTGTGAAGAGTTTTAGGCACTTGTGTAAAAATGCTGTAAAATGAGGATGTTTTTAAAAAATACTGTTATAAATAGTTTTTATATTTATCAATTAACTTATATTAACTAAATCAAAACAATATTTTGTGTGACCACCCTTTGCATTTAAAACAGCTCTTGTCCAGGTACACTTGGGCATCGTTTTTCAGGTAGCTTTGGAGGCAGGTTTCTTAAAATCTCTTGGAGACACGGCCACAGTTCTTCTGGATTTGGTTTGTCTCAGTTTCATCTGTTTCTTCTAATCACAGACGGATTTGATGATGGTGAGCTCTGATCTCCATGTGGAGCACCGGCTGTTATCAGTCTTATTGTGTATTCAAAAATCTCACTGGATTATAACAATTAATGGCAAAATGAATGTTTGGAAATGTGAACGGATATTTCCTATTGACACACTACAACAAAAGATATAGATAACTGGCTTAAAACCTTTTTTTGGGGGGTGAAAATACTGACGTGCCTAAGACTTCTGCACAGTACTGTGTATATAATATATATATATATATATATATATATATATATACACACCAAAAAGTCATATTAACAAAGACAACATCAAATCATCACAGAGATCAGGAAAAACACAGTTGGCTTTTCCAGTTGTCTGATACACTAATAGAAAAATACTGTAAGTCAATTTTTGTCATGTTGTTAGAATGAAAATTAAATTGATATGGTTGCTATTCCCTAACTAGTTTTTCACTTAAAGTAAATACACTTAAAATTGTAAACCCGATTAAATTACAACAAGCTGATTTGATTTCATCGGTATAAAAGTGTTCATCTGAGAAGCATGACTGTTTATACAGGTAA
>RJVU01007007.1:14300822-14326804 GCA_003731715.1 Anabarilius grahami | reverse complement strand
AAAAAAAAAAAAAAAAAGCAACATTGTAAACCAAAAGCTGAGAAAAATTGTGTTTTTGTCAAAGACTATGTCCAGATCGGGTTCAGAACGATGATCAAAACAGAGTCCATCAACACCCCAAAACCTTGCACAGTTCTCTTTGTGGGTTTGACTTTACATTCAGAAACATTAGGCAGTTATGATTTACATGCGGTTTAATGTTTACTGACTGCGTTAGCTTACTTGAGCATAAGCGATGCCTCCATCACTTGTTTCTGCTTCTTCGCATGCATTTTGAGTTTCTGTACTCTTTCAAAACATATGTAATATCACTCCCTACCTTATAACAGTGAAAACATGGATTGCTGGAAAATGTGGGGTAGGGCCCCCCTTGGTTGAAACATTATAGCAATAACAGAAAACACAAAGAACTTTCTTAATTTGAACTTGTGTGTACATAACATAGATTTATTATAGATGCACTGACCCAGTGTTTCATTTTAGCGCAGATGCACAACAAGATTTGTGACTTAGCTTGTGTAATAATTTAAACAAACATTTTAAGAACCATTCTTGCCCTACCCTAGACTCATTTGCACTGTTACTATCACCAATAGTTTATTTAGCGTACCTTACTGATACTCATAATAAGATTCTTCTGAAATTTAATGTGCGTGCCTTAATATCTGGCATATCTCATCTATAACCAGCCACCAAAGAACCGGTGTACTTAATATGCTCATGAAGTCTCCTGCCTCAAGAATACAATGATTAATTGGCTACATTAGGGCCCTTTTTGGGATTTATTCAACTAAGTGCCTTTTACATACCAACTGCAGTTTAAAATCTGCCTATTTTCTGAGAATATATAGAAATAGGTTCAGCTCAGATCCACCAGAGCGCATCACCTGAAGCACACTGTTCTCAATGGGAGTGTGCCGATAGCTGTATTAAGTTATCTTGACTAATAGGCTGCAGAACCGTTCATGTGAAAGAGACAGAACCAAAAGTGTCTAGAAATGAGTTCATTAGGCCATTAAAATTACTCAATCCTCATTAACACAAAGTCCAAACGTGCATAAGGCGATAAAATTGTGAATATCAAGCTTAGGGAATCATAAATTAAAGGCAAGACTTTCAAACCGTATGCTGCTGTGTATACTTGATTTTAAAAGATTGAAATAATGTTATTTGTAATGCGCATACACTTACCCAGTGACTCTTCTACACTGTTACTATCATGTTAGGCAATGAATACAGATTGTGATTGTAATTATTACAATTTGAAGATAATATTTGATAGTTTTGTATGTCGATTCAAAGTTGGCATCATCCAAAGTCTTCACATTAATGTAATTTCGATTAAATGGATTAGGTAACCTTCTCAAGTCCTGAAGCTGATGAAATGCCCAGCTCAGGTTAGATCAGTTAGGAGAAGGTGGCCTGTAGAGAGAGGTTGGAAAAACTGAACAGTTGTGCAGGTCATTGTATATTCTCCAACTGTGTAAACTGGATGATTTTTTTACTCTAGTTTTCCCATCTCCAAGCAGCATTTGTAACTGCAATGACAAGATCATGCATAATTTAAACTGCATTAGACTACCTGCAGACAAGTTAGAGGTTTGGGTGGCCGAAGGGAGCCGGTGGAGTGCTTGGGAAACCAATTTCTCAATTCTGTTTGGTGCTGTATTTTTCAATTCCATTTCTGAACCACTAGAATCACCAAACTCACACCACTGATCGAGTCAACATTGCTTTGTGGACCTGGTTGGGAGGCTCAAACACAGCACCAGTTTACACTTTAAGGAAAAGAACCTACAATACGAATGGTTTACTTCTAGCATATTAAACTAAAATTAACTAGTTTAACATAAAAATCACTTTCCCAACACTTAGTATATAATTAGTATTAAAAGATCAAACAAGTAATGTCAGCCTGAAAGTGAAGAAATATCAGCTGTGTAAAGACGGTCACAAACCATTTAGTGGTTTCTTTTTTGTTCTGTCTTTTATTAAGCTTCAGGGTTTTATACAAGGCTTTTAAATGTCTCAGTAGGTTTAAATACTACAAGCTCAAGCTCCTTGAAAAAGCAACACCTTTAAAGAATTTAAATGACATTGAATCTATTACAGACTTCATTTGAAATTCAAGTCTTGAAAAAAAGATCTTCTCCCAACCTAGAATTCAAAAAGAGGGAGACATTGAATCATAGACACTTCAAACAAATCCTCACGTTTACGCACAGCTTACCTGGTACTTCCCCAGTCACCAGCCAAGTTGTCGGCTACACTGCGCAACATCCAGAATGTTTTCAGCACTTGTGCACCGTCATGTAAAATAAAGCACTGACCAACCCAAGCAGAACATGACCCTGCAAAAACAACATATTTTGTCACATTATAGCATTGCGTTCCTAACCAAAGTGAACAAAATTATACAGAGTTCCCTAGCGCGCACACACACACAAACCATAGTTTCTGACAAATTACCATAGTTACCAGCAGGAAGTGAGGAACTGACTGAGTCGCCTTCTTAAGCCCTGCTGATAAATGCAGTAGCTGCATCATTATGCTGTCAAAAAGCTTTCCCCAATGATGTCCATTCAAAAGTAACAATGTATCTTAAAATAAAAAAAGCAAGGTTTGGCAAATAGTGTGGTTACCATGCCAAGTCATTCTAAATAGTATGGTCCGTGTCATTCTACAAAAGTGGTGGCGTTTTCCATCTGATTTGTTTATTTATTCTTTCTTCAAAAATGAAACTCATCTATGCATTAAAACTACTGTGCTCTATTAATTTATCTTCTTGAGTAACAAAATCACCATTCATTTATATTGGCTGGCATGTTTTCATATCAGTGATGTTGCAACTAATTAAAAGGTAATGGGAAGCAGTAGCACCACTGACAAATTTTGATAAAAGATCATTTAAGATGGGTGAAGGCATTTCAAAAACCAAAAGGCTAGCTCTGTTCCAAATATATTTTTCAATATTAAGTTATTAATAGACTTTTTATTTGATTAACAACTGGCAATTCTTAAAGGGATTGTTCACCCAAAAATGGTAAAAAAAAGTACCTCATGATTTACCCTCAAGCCATCCTATGTGTATAGGACTTTCTTCTTTCAAATACAATCAGAGTTATATTAAATAATGTCATGGCTCTTCCAAGCTTCAAAAAATGGCAGTGAATAGAGGATGAGATTTTGAATCCCAAAAAAGTGCAACCATCCATCATAAAAAATATCCTCACGGCTACAGGGGGTTAATAATGGCAAAGCAATGCATTTGTGTATAATAACTGACTTCCAGCAGATGGCCGTACGCAGGTTGACTTGCGCCAAAAGAGTAACGCCTGATGCGATGTAGGAGTAGCATAAGCTTTGACGCCTCTCGCTGTTCAAACAAATAGTGCTGGGCAGCAAACTCAAGCTTGTCTTCTCTTATATCGAAATCCTCTGACATTTCTCTAAAATAAAATATCGTTTTAGACTTCTAATTCATGACCTGTGTTTTGTTTTGCTCTCTCCTCTGTGCTTCCACATTCGTCAATACGTTTTGTGTCGGGTCAGAGCTCACTCTTTCACCATAAATCAATGCGTAGAGCCGTCTGCCGGAAGGTAGTTATTTTATTTTTTTAATTTAATATATAGTCTAATATATAAAGTCTTATACACCTAGGATGGCTTGAGAGTGAGTAAATCATGGGGTAATTTTCATTTTTGGGTGAACTATCCCTTTAACTGATAAAAAAAAAAAAAAAATTTCCACACAACCACATTACAATTTGCATATTTGCACATATTCCTGTTCTCTTTTAGAAACTTTAAAAATAACAGTTTTTGGCCCCATTTCACAGACTAAGCCAAGATTGGACCTTACTTCAATTAGGACATTTAAGTAGCTTTTATAAACATACACTAAAAAAAAACTAAAAAAAACATTACTGGTGTGCATCTTGAGACAAAACAATAACACTGGCATATTTTAAGATATGTCAGTGCAAGTTGCTTTCAGTTAAAACAGCTCAAACAGGCATTTTAGTCTAGGACTATCTTAAGCCTTGTCTGTGAAACCGGGGGATTAAGTCTGAGACATATATACAGGGTTGCCAACTTTGGGACTTTGGCTGGAGTGAGACTTTGTAAACATTTTGTACATTTTAAGGTTAAATGCATCAATCTGGTGCACTCTGGAAACTCAAAATTAAGAGCTTCAACCCATGTACAGTGTGCAAATTGAACAAAGAAACAGCATTGACTTGTACCTGGACATTAAAAAGGGTTCAAAATTTTTTTTTTTACAATACTTTTGTACTCATATCTTTTTAAAAGATAAATCCTTGAGCTTTTATTTTGATCACCAGGTGATCGCGTGCGCAAATGCGCTCACTTCTCTTTAAAACACGCAGCACAGACAGACTGTATATATATACTTAATGGCTGTCTTTTGCTGTTTTATAAAGGCACAAAGCCATATCACAGTTTCAATTTGAGTTCGTTGGCAAACGTAGTATGTTTTAAATTTTCAGTTCATTATGAAACGGTGGCGGCAGCAGAGGGTCATTAATGGGAAACACTGAATGAATGTATAGCTGATAAATGTGCTAAAGTTGTCATATCGGTTGTTATATAACAAAACGTATATAACCCTGACAGCAACATAGTGTCAGCCCAGATCCAGCCCACATCTGGTCCGTGTGTAATCCACATGTATCAGATGTGGGCCGGATCTGGGCCACACTATGTTGCTGTCTGGGAACGTACTCGGTTACTTACGTAACCTCGGTTCCCTGAGAGATAAGGGAACGAGTATTGCGTTGCAAACGCTATGAGAAAACTCCTTTTCTCGAGAAAATAACGGCCATGGTGTGTAAAGCAGAAGCAGCCTGGCCAGCGGCGGAGTGTGCACGATCCGGGAGTGCTGAAGACGTTCTGCGCGGCTTTGATGGGTGCGCGGCCACAAATGGGCGGCGACCGCTTCTTCCAGTGGCAGGAGCTTCACATATCCTTTTTCCTCAGCGCCCTCAACAAATTGAGCGTTAACTGTACGTACACACCACCGCCGACTTGAGCTGCAAAGAAGCTCTGGCCGCTTTGTCAAAGACGCTTGTCAAAAAGTACGGGGAAGCTTGACGCTTTGGCCGCTCTGTATATTGAGTGCGCCTGCGCGGCCGGGGCCCTCTCTCTCTCTCTCGCTCTCTCGCTCTCTCTCTCTGCTCGTGCGCGCTGAAAATTTCATATTTTGGTATTAACATTAACCCGCTAGTGTGGCGGATAGCCTTTTGAGATTTGCTCGCCAAACGGAAAATCTACCCGCATTTGGCGCTTGGCGGGTGTTAATTTCGGACCCTACATGAGACTTTTTATTGAGCAATTTAGCTAGCCAACATCATAACGCACGTCAGACAACATTTGCAACTATAGTTGAAGTCTGTAACTTAGTCTCGGCACACAGACTGATTAGGCAAGGCTACGTCTGTAGTGACAAGGCTCACCATTTTATTATTTGCTTAGCTTGATTATCTTCCAAACTTTCACACGTGCCGACTCCAAACCTATGCTCCGAACTCTCTCTGAACTTCTCACATGCAACTGATGTATCAGGTGCAAGGTTTTCAGCCAATCAACGATCAGAGAATACTGCAGTGAGAACGTTGTAGGGAGATGTAACAGCTGAGGGCCTTAAACTCCTCTCCTGTCATTAATACGCTGTGGTCTAGTCATCAACAGAAAGTAACGAATTGAGAGGGGAGAAAAATGGATTTTGGCGTGACATTTCTTGCGTGTGCGTGAGAGCCTGAGATTGATGCTGAAAGCGTGAGTGTCACGCCAGATGCGTGAGAGTTGGCAACCCTGTATATACCCCCGTTTCATAGACAAGGCTTAAGCTTGTCCTAGACTAAAATGCCTGTTTGAGCTGTTTTAACTGAAAGCAACTGATACTGACATATCTTAAAAACAAAATGTTACATTGACCAGTCACCCCTAACCAAGTAAATATTGTTGAGGAGATGTGTGGTTACTTTAAGGGCATTCTACCTTTCTCCCACAGCACAGAGAATGAAACGGTAGGTTGAGTCCCGTCACCAACTATTCCGATGACTCGTGCTGTGCGGTGTTCACCAGCGGCGCCGCGCGTGCTCTCCACTGCGGTCTCATAAACACCTCTGACCTCTGACCCATCTGCCTTCACATGGAGCGTGGAGCCCAGCTCATTCCGCCAAACGCCGGTAATATTACAAACATCGACCTTAGGTAATTAACGACCACTTTCATTACATGCATGAAAAAGTTAATTTTTCAAAACGTTAATTAATGCTCTAGATTCGTCTTTTTTTTTTACAACTCCACACTTAAAAGTCAAATACCTTCATATCCAGCGTTGAGGACTCATTTGCAAGCACTGTTCGAGAGGTTATCAAAGTCATAAAAAGCAAATACCACATTAATGAGCTCATCTTGTTCAAAAATTGTGGGACATAGTGGGTCATATTTCACTCTTCACCATGCCTACGGTAATCTGGAGTTAATTAATTTGCATATGCAGGTAATCCTGTCATTGGTCGCATTTAAATTAGGGTAGACTATTTTTATTTCCCCTAGTTGGAAACTACTAATTAGAACTACCAGAGGGAGGCAGTGTTGTCTCAGAAGATAAATATTTAAAAATAATTATTAGACTATTTAAGATGACTGATTTAGAATGATTTGTTATTTACTGACTATCAAAGAGTTACACAATAGAGGGAAGATCGGGGCTAGTTGTCACACTTTTTACTCAGATGAAAAGGCAATCTCAGGGTACGTTTAGGCTATTTTTCAATTTCTATATGATCACAAAAATCTTTTGGAAAATCTTTTAAAAATTTCCATCTATATTTCCCAATAGTCCAATGAACAGTTATATTTTTAAAAGGAATTAATAGTCTACTCTCATTCATTCTCATTCTCACTGTATAATGGTACAAAAGATTTATATTTCAAATAAATGATATTTTAAAATAAATGCGTTGAGTATATTGGTTTCCACGAAAACATTGAGCAGCACAATTGTATTTAACATTGATAACAATACGAAATGTTTCTTGAAAACTTAAATCAGTATATTAGAATGATTTCTGAAGGATCATGAGACACTGAAGACTGGAGTAATGAAGCTGAAAATTCAGCTTTAACATCACAGGAATAAATTACATTTTTAAATATATTGAAATAGAAAACACTTATTTTAAATTGTAATAATATTTCACAATATTACTGTTTTCCACTGCATTTTTGATCAAATAAATGACCCCAGACTTTTGAAACTTTTGTGTGTAGACCAATAGTGGGGCAAGTTGTCACGTTGGAACCTACCATTAAACATCTTATTTTAGGTTTTTCAGTTGATTTTAAATGGTAAAAGTTATGAACAAACAAAATAATTAATTAAACAGAATTGTAAAAGCAAAAATGGCAGGTGACATACAATACAAATGAATGCTCCCAAACTGTAGTAATTATCATCCAATGCCATCGACCTTTTCAATTCCCAGTACATCTGGTATTTTATGTGAGTCTGCCTCAGCTGATTTTAAAGTATATGCTTCCGCTGCATGAAAAAATCTTCCTCTTATGACTCAGCAAGTAAACATTGTACGAAATGACAGGTTACTCCAGGCTGCTGCGTGGCCCTGTGTGCCATTAATGGTTTTTCACTCAACAGCTGCAGAGGAAGCAACACTTATGTGGCATTTCAGAGAGCATTATGTTATGTACTCAATATATTCGTTCGGAGACACTAAAGCTTTTTCTTTCACTTTGCATTTTCTCTTCATTTCATTTTACAGGGAACTGCTACATTCTTCTGTGAGTTTGAATCAGCCAGAGTTTGTATAGATGAAACCTCCACACATGTGAGTGACAGCAGTGGTCATCTGCCATGTTTACTTTCTTTTTTAACATGCGATATTGCTGCATAAAAATAGCTGCGCTCCCCTAATAAACATATGTACACACTTTTTTTGGGAGGCTAGAACGCAGAAGATTGATGTGTAAATATTAATAGAAGTTGCAGCTTGTGCCTAGAGTGGCCTGATTTTTTTATTTTTTATTTTTTCTATTTTCTGTCCCTCTCCTTTTGGAACAGGTGTTTGTATCTCTGTACCTTTGCTTTCTCTCTTTCTTCTCTGAAAAGGATTATTGTGTCACTTGGGCAATGGTTGCATCAGTAATCCTTGTCCCATTGGACATCATTGCTAGTTTAACAACAAACCTCAAAATACACAGTAAAAAATCCATCTATCTATTCTCCACCTCTTATACTCAGTAGGGTTGCATGACACCAAAATAAATCAGAATAATAAGAAGAAGAAGTAGAAATAAAATTATTTTATAGTTGAGTATATGCCTAAAACAAGTGAAAACATTTGCTAACATTCAGGATGCTGAAAACAAATTTAAATATTTTTACAGTATAAATGCTTTTATATAGGTCAGACGAAAATTTTAAAGGAATTTGAATGGAAAATCAAAAGTTGATTTCAAAATGACTAATATTATACACCGATCAGGCATAACATTATGACCACTGACAGGTGAAGTGAATAACACTGATTATCTCTTCATCACGGCATCTGTTAGAGGGTGGGAAATATTGGGCAGCTAGTGAACATTTTGTTCTCAAAGTTGATGTGTTAGAAGCAGGAAAAATGGGCAAGAGTAAGGATTTGAGTGAGTTTGACAAGGGCCAAATTGTGATGACTAGACATCTCCAAAACTGCAGCTCTTGTGAAGTGTTCCCAGTGGTCAGTATCTATCAAAAGTGGTCCAAGGAAGGAACAGTGGTGAACCGGAGACAGGGTCATGGGCGGCCAAGGCTCATTGATGCACGTGGAGAGCGAAGGCTGGCCCGTGTGGTCCGATCCAACAGACGAGCTACTGTAGCTCAAATTGCTCAAGTTAATGCTGGTTCTGATAGAAAGGTGTCAGAATACACAGTGCATCACAGTTTGTTGGGCGTATGGGGCTGCATAGCTGCAGACCAGTCTGGGTGCCCATGCTGACCCCTGTCCACGGCCGAAAGGGCCAACAGTGGGCATGTGAGCATCATAACTGGACCACGGACCAATGGAAGAAGGTGGCCTGGTCTGATGAATCACGTTTTCTTTTACATCACGTAGATTACCTGGGGAGCACATGGCACCAGGATGCACTATGGAAAGAAGGCAAGCCGGCAGAGGCAATGTGATGCTTTGGGCAATGTTCTGCTGGGAAACCTTGGGTCCTGCTATCCATGTGGATGTTACTTTGACATGTACCACCTACCTAAGCATTGTTGCAGACCATGTACATCCTTTCATGGAAATGGTATTCCCTGGTGGCTGTGGCCTCTTTCGGCAGGATAATGCGCCCTGCCATAAAGTAAAAATGGTTCAGGAATGGTTTGAGGAGCACAACGAATTTGAGGTGTAGACTTGGCCTCCAAATTCCCCAGATCTCAATCCAATCGAGTATCTGTGGGATGTGCTGAACAAACAAGTCCGATCCATGGAGGCCCCACCTCGCAACTTACAGGACTTAAAGGATCTGCTGCTAACATCTTGGTGCCAGATACCACAGCACACCTTCAGGGGTCTAGTGGAGTCCATGCCTCAACAGGTCAGGGCTGTTTTGGCAGCAAAATGGGGACCAGCACGAAGGAGGTCATAATGTCGTAGAGACTTGAAACTTTGAGGGATGGTAGTACCCATCCCGTCTACAACGTCACAGAGGATTGCCCTGATCAGCCTGATGGTGGCGCTACAGCGATAAAAAGTACGTAAAGGCTCATAACTCCTAAACTGTTCATCGTAGGCTTCGTAAGTGTTATATCATTGGAATACATGGCTCAAGATGAACAAAACGCACAGATTGGGGTATTTTGAATTTTTCAAAAAACTTTTGCAAACAAGTCCTAGGTTTTTCGCCCAATCGGAACCAAACCAGTGGAGAAAGATTCTCTGGAGTCTGATTGTCAATAATTATCAAAAAAGTGTAAATTTCCATTCACGTCCGTGAAGGGACACCAAAATGTTTGAAGTGGGCATGGCCACTTTTACTAAAACGGCTATCACTCTTGAACGGAATGAGATGATTTCACCAAACTTGGTGGTGCTATAAAATGAAAAAACAAACAAACATGAAAATGGCTATAGCTACGCAACAGTCCGATTGACTTGAAAACTGGCATACAGTGTCTTTGTTCAAGGTGCTGTGATTGTCTACGAGGACATTTACATATCTCAAAAAATCTATCGGCAGTCAGACAAGGTTAAAGGGTTAGTTCACCCAAAAATGAAAATTCTGTCATTTATTACTTACCCTCATGCCGTTCCAGACCCGTAAGACCTTCGTCAATCTTCAGAACGCAAATTGAAATATTTTAGTTGAAATCCGATGGCTCCGTGAGGCCTGCATAGGGAGCAATGACATTTCCTCTCTCAAGATCCATAAAGGTACTAAAAAC
Organism: Anabarilius grahami; assembly: GCA_003731715.1. NCBI lineage: Eukaryota > Metazoa > Chordata > Actinopteri > Cypriniformes > Xenocyprididae > Anabarilius > Anabarilius grahami. Next base: position 14,316,336 of record RJVU01007007.1, on the reverse strand, counting down.
ATATTTAAATCAGTTCATGTGAGTACAGTGGTTCAATATTAATATTATAAAGCGACGAGAATATTTTTGGAGCGCCAAAAAAAACTAAATAACAACTTATATAGTGATGGCCGATTTCAAAACACTGCTTCAGGAAGCATCGGAGCATAATGAATCAGCGTATCGAATCTGCTGTTCGGAGCGCCAAAGTCACGTGATTTCAGCCGTTGTCAGTTTGACACGCGATCCGAATCATGATTCGATACACTGATTCATTTATGCTCCGAAGCTTCCTGAAGCAGTTTTTTTAAATCGGCCATCACTAAATAAGTCGTTATTTTTTTGGCGCACCAAAAATATTCTCGTCACTTTATAATATTAATATTGAACCACTGTACTCACATGAACTGATTTAGATGTGTTTTTAGTACCTTTATGGATCTTGAGAGAGGAAATGTCATTGCTCCCTATGTAGGCCTCACTGAGCCATCGGATTTCAACTAAAATATCTTAATTTGTGTTCCGAAGATTAACGAAGGTCGTACGGGTGTGGAACGGCATGAGGGTAAGTAATAAATGACAGAATTTTCATTTTTGGGTGAACTAACCCTTTAATGGAGGCTGATCGGAACGAAACTAGCTGGACCTGTTTGAATCATGGCCCTAGAGGCCTGTGAGAATTTCGAAATCGGCAACTGGGGGGCACCTTCCTGTTTTTCATGTGCGTAAAGGATTGTATATCATGCGATTTTTCGCACACACCCTTGATATTCATACCATATGGTAGAACTCTTCATACTAAGCAACTGGGCCTAGGACCACTGCTGTCAATCAAATCGTTCATTAAATATTGGGAAATAGAGATGTCAAGAGATGTTCTCTCTAATGTTCACGTGACTTTGGCAGTTTGATACACGAACCGAACCACTGATTCGAAACAGAAGATTCATAAAGCTTCGAAGCTTCATGAAGCAGTGTTTTAAAATCGCCCATCACTAGAAATTGTTAAAAAGACGTTATTTTGGGGTTTTTTGGCGCACAAAAAGGATTCTCGTCGTCGATTCATAACATTAAGATTGAACCACTGTAGTCACATGAACTGTTTTAAATATGTTTTTAGTACCTTTCTGGGCATTGAAAGTGTTAATTGCCTTGCTGGCAATGCAGGCCTCACTGAGCCATCGGATTTTATCAAAAATATCTTAATTTGTGTTCTGAAGATGAACGAAGGAACGACTAATAAAGGACAATTTTTATTTTTGGGTGAACTAACCCTTTAAAGCTATTATAATATATATGATAATATATGGCTGTTAAAAAAACTACAATGGAAGACAGAGAAAGTTCCCCAGTTGAACTCTGTGTAAATCCATTTGTGTGTGGGAGAAGCTGACAGCATTAAATCTATCAGTGACAAGATTACAGCCGTGATGGTTATTATAAAACACTCTCTCTGTCTTTCTCTCCTGCTGTTTGTAATTCATTCAACTAAAACAGTGGGAAAATCCTGCTTTGTCTCTTGTAAATGTCCCCTCATAACCTTCATTCGTCTCATCTCACCTACACTCCTATCCCAACATCTGCTGAATGAGATTCTACTTCAACATCTCTCCGATTGACATCTCTATTTCCCAAATTGCAGAAGAATCCCTGGTTGTATGAGCAGCACTGTGAGTAAAGATTTTGACAGACTTATTACAGAATATCGATCAGGCCTGGTCCCTGAGATTATTTGCGGTGATTTGATGAAATGTTATGTAGTATTTGGAATCTTTTTGACATTGTTACATAGAAATATTTGATTTCACTTTTTTGCTTTTGAGATATCTGACCAGTTGGCTTCATCTCTGTCCCTTTGAATTGTAAACTCTGACAGAACACAATTAAGTTTGTGAGTCATATGAGATGAGATAGGCCAGACCTCAGAGAAAGATCTCCCTACATGAAGCCTTTGATGAGCATCAAAGCACCTCAACAGGTGATCTGCTGTAGTCCATCTCACAGCTGCTCTGCATTTAGCATGGAGGGGTTTCAAATCTGAAATTGTGTATTTGTGGGTTGAATTAAATCAAAAATAAAATAAAATGTAGGAGAGACCAGAGCTAGTTGTCACATAATATGTCAAAGCTCTCAAAGGTTCAATTACAAAAAATGCTTGTTCTCTCTAATGTTAGTTTCAAACACATACAGTAATTATTTTTTCACAATAAAACTCTACTGGCATAATTTTAACTATATAATGCAAGTATTTTCAAAAGGTAATTTGTTTTTTATCAATTTGCTATATACAATCTTTGAAATTCAAGTAAATTTATCTTGTGTTAAGAATGTTTAGATTTAATGAAGAACAAGATAAAAGTATTGAAACATACTTTTTAGTTTACTTTGTGAACTGTTCTAGAAGTGGTGGGAGGTGTTAACCTGCAGGGTGGGGGTGGGTGAACCAGAAGAAAAAGTGCGTATATTAGAAAAAGGTGAGGACACGCTGTCACACTTGTTGCAGAACAAGACATGGACCGGATCTCCCACTGATCTGCAGTTTCTTTGCTTTTAAAATGCTGAGTGAGAGAGACGACCGCGATATGCATGCCAAGGAGCAGTTCATCATGTCTCACGCCGCGCTCTGCACCATACCGCTCGCGCTTACAGCGGGAGATGCTGCTGTCGCCTCAGCGGAGACCGAGCGCACGAGACGCACACCTGCGCGAGGTGTATCCGACACTCACGGAGAAGAGTTTACCTACAGCGACAGAGACACCTGCTGTCGCCCTGATGGACCTATGTTAAACAGGTGCATGACTCTTCCTGGTGCTCTGATAGACAGTCGAGGAGAAAACGAATCCACCAAGACGGAGTTATCAGATCTTCATGAAGTTGAGGGATCCAAACACGAGTTTGGCCATCACGCGCACAGGTTATTCGACAGCGACGATGACCTGGACTATCATGCGCACCATCACTGGCATCCTCATGATAGCAACTCGCACTATTCGTAAGTAGAAAACATCACATGATCAGTTGTCATCATGTGGAATATTGAACATTTGGATTAGAGATGACTGTTTAAATGATTGTCTTATCTCGAGTTTGGATTCATTTGGCATGTGCTTCGAGTAATAGGCCTATTGCAGTTAATTTATTATTTTCTTGTTTAAAAGCCTCTTTTTCTGTGTTTTACCTCAGCATAAAAACTCTAAATACAGCCATGAATCAATGAATGAGTTTATGTTCGTTATTAATACTTGTTTGACTTTTTTTTTTTAAAAAAACGTCATAATAAAAGGCAAAATAGGCCTGTAGAGTTGTAGATTTAGTTTTATTTGTTTTTGATGCAGTTGAAAACAAACAAATCAAGTTATTTACTGTAACAAGTAATACTCTAAAATCATTAACTTAATATTAAACAGAGTAACAAAAATGTCACTGCAAGTGGCCTTAAGCGCACTTAAAGGGATACTCCAACTAAAAAATGCTAATTCTCTTATCACCGTCCTCCGTCCCAGCTGTGTATGACTTTCTTTCTTCAGATGAACACAAACATAGATTTTTAGAAAAATAATCCATCTCTGTGAGTCCATGTAATGACAGAGAATAGTGTATGGGACACCCAAAGTTGACGCTTCAAAAACCATGCAAAACAAACACAGCGAATATCAATACTGTTAATGATTCAGTGTCTTCTGAAGCAAAATCACAGGTGTGTAAAAATGTTAATATTTTAATAATAAAAAAAATAACTAAAAACCATCGCTTTCAGCTTATTGTAATATGTGCATTCATAAGTTCACGCTTGGTGTAAATTTTCATTTTTGGGTGGAGTATCCCTTTAATTCTCAACTCTTCAACATGATATTTATCATTACCTTCCATCTTCACAGCAAACCTTTAACAACTATTGTTTATGTAGTTCTAGATATAAATGTTATAGTGAGTAACGAGAGTAAACAGGGCAAATTCAGAGTTTTGAAGAAGAATCTTTTCCAGATTTTGCTCCTGTGAAAGAGATATCTTGTATGCATCTAGAGTTACAGAAGAGATATCAACAATGTCACAGGCTGTGCAGATTTGCAAAGACAGTCAGACATTAAAATATAAACCCAAATATATTTGAATGTACACTATCAAAAGTTTGGAGTCAGATTTTGTCAGGGGGGTCAGAAAGCTCTCGGATTTCATCAAAAATATCTTAATTTGTGTTCCGAAGATGAAAAAAAAGGTCTTACGGGTTAAGAACGACATGAGGATGAGTAATTAATGAGAGAATTTTAATTTTTGTATGAAATAACCCTTTAATTTTATATTTTCTTTATGTCAACAGTTGTCTCACTTGTTTCTATTTTTAGGAATTCATCTGAGACAAAGCTGATTCTTAAATGAAATTGAGTTGAGAAAGAGCAGTGAAATCTCCTTGGCCTTCTCATGAATGAACATTGCAGTTATTAGATTGGCACAGTTCACACAGACCATATTGAAACATAAATCATTTAGCCTATTTATTTCAATCTTGTTTAATTTCAGGGCTATTGACAGATGCATTTGCAGGCTTACAATTCTTCGTCCCCTGTGCACTCCAAAAACTGATCAGTAAAGATTTAGAGATGGAACAAAATGCCATTTTGCACACTACAGAATCATAATGTTTGATTTATCATGTTGCAAAGCAAGGAATGAGTTTTATTCCAAGTGACACCCACAACTGTGATCTGTTACACAGTACAATTTGCACTGAAGCTCTTGCAAAATGCATAAAAATTAAATTTCACCCTTTGCTGTCTACCTGGCTTGTGTTTGAATATAATCTGCTTGCGATTTTAGTTCAGAGTCTTTGAAGCCTTTTTAAGTTCAAGGAAAATTGACACTACAAAGCAGTTCCGGTTAATTCAATAAAGTAAATGAATGAAGTCCTGAGGTGAAGAGCACAGTATAATAGGATGTTAAGAACATCTGTTCTTAGAAGGTGGTTCCTATAATGAGATGAAGCTCTGGTAAAGGATGCATGTAATTAGAAGTCCATCTGCATTGATCTCATTGACCACCACTGTAATTGATGGCCCTGTACTGTACTGTAAAGCCATGCAGTGTGCGGTTGACCCAAAGAGATCTATAATAACTGGAGAAAGATATCAAAGGAGATTCAAATAAACAAACTGTTTAATTACAATTATGCTCAGAACACACAGGGGTGACCAAAGAAGCAACACAACTGCATGAATATAAATGATAGCACAATGAATAGAAAAAAATAGGGTTTAAATAGGGATAATTAATAGAACAAGAAACAGGTGTGTAATTCAATCAGAAACAATGGAGACAAACTAGTAACAAGAACTCAATGAAACACAATGAAAACTAAACATAATCCTGACATTTTTGGAATTAATGATAAAATGATTTTATTGATGGTTATAGCAGATGACATTTTTAGTCAATAAATTTTTTAAGAACGTGTTTTAAAAAAAGTTTCCATTTTCTTTATCATGAACATGGCAAGGATGTATTACATTGATAAATAAAAGACAGTAAAGACATTTGTTACAAAAGATTTCAAACAAATGCTGTTCTTCTGAACTTTCCATTCATGTATTTATCTTGGGGGAAAAAAAATCACAATCTCTACAAAAACATTAAGCAGCACAATTAATAATGTAATAATAAGAAATGTTTCTTGAGCATCAAATCAGAATATTAGAATGATTTCTGAAGGATCATGTGACACTGAAGACTGGAGTAATGATGCTGAAAATTCAGCTTTGCCATCGCAGGAACAAAAATATATAATTAAATTTCAATATATTATTATTTTTACTGTATTTTGATCAATTAAATGCAGTCTTGGTGAGCAGAAGAGACTTTCAAAAGCATTAAATGTGGTTACACTTTATTTTGGTGGTCCACTTTAGACATTCTACTAACTATAAGTAACTTTGCAACTAACAGTATTAGGTGACTGTAGTAGACTGTTAGGTTAGGATTACGTGTTACGGTTTAGGTAAGTAGAATAAGTTGACATGTAGTTGCAAAGTTTTAGTCAGTAGAATATCTGCTGAGAGACCATCAATGTAAAGTGTTAGCAGATTTTAAGCAGACAGTCTACTAATTTTCTAATTAGAGTTAGTTGACATGTAGTTGCAAAGTTACTTACATAGTTCTGGCATGAAACTCTAGATGGCGCAGACTGATAGGTCTCTGATTGGTTGTTGTTGCATCAGCGGCCAATGAGCTGCGGCTTAACATTCAGACAAATACCGGTAGTGTTTGCTGTTTGCTGTTAGCAGTCTGCAGTGCGCTTTCAGAAACCCTCCAGCTCCCCAGCTCCACCTGTATAGATCTGCTACAGGGGTTAATTCATGTATGTTACATGTGCAGCAGCAGCAGCATGTCTTACATGCTCACAGCAATGTCTGTGAATGTATTGGCAGTAGAAAATCTCGGTACTTGCTCTGCTATAGCAGAAGCGTAGCAGATCTATTCCACCAAGAGCAAATACATTACCATTGCCATATCCACTACCATGCAATCTCTATTACCAATCTCCAGAGAGTTGTCACGACAGAATTATAGTTAGTAGAATGTCTAAAGTGGACCACTGAAATAACGTGTTATCAAAAATTCCAGTACTTTTGAATGGTATTGTATATTTTCTGCTTTAAAAATCAATTCTGTCAGAATACATGGCTAACTTTAAATGGCCAAAACCAATGGTGTAGATGTTCTTGTAGATGAATTAGTGTCATGGACCAATTTTCTCCCAATGCAACCTCATTCTCTGGGTTCTGCAGGTTTGAGGCTATGCAGCGCAGACACACCACCCTGAGAGAGAAATGTCGCAGGCAGGCCGTCCGTGGCCCCGCGTACATGTTCAGCGAGAGAGGCACCAGTCTGACCGAAGAGGAGGAGCGTTTCCTTGATGCTGCAGAGTACGGAAACATCCCCGTGGTCCGTAAGATGCTTGAGGAGTCCAAGACTCTGAATGTAAACTGTGTGGACTACATGGGCCAGAATGCATTGCAGCTTGCTGTAGGAAACGAGCATCTGGAGGTCACAGAACTGTTGCTGAAGAAAGAGGGGCTGGCAAGAGTGGGTGATGCCCTGCTGTTAGCCATTAGCAAGGGCTACGTGCGGATAGTGGAGGCCATCCTGGCCCATCCGGCATTCGAAGGCGGTCTCCGTCTGACTCTGAGTCCTCTGGAGCAAGAGCTACGAGATGATGACTTCTACGCATACGATGAGGACGGGACTCGCTTCTCCCAGGACATTACGCCTATGATCCTGGCGGCCCACTGCAAAGAGTACGAGATTGTACACATCTTGTTACTCAAGGGGGCTCGCATTGAAAAACCCCACGACTATTTCTGCAAGTGCGGCGAGTGTGCGGAAAAACAGAAGCAGGATTCTTTCAGCCACTCACGATTAAGGATGAACGCTTATAAAGGCCTCGCCAGCGCTGCTTATCTGTCACTGTCTAGTGAAGACCCTGTGCTCACAGCCCTGGAGCTCAGCAATGAGCTGGCACAACTCGCCAACATTGAGACTGAGTTTAAGGTGAGCAGGCACACATACACCATATCCAGGGGTCACTCAAATTCACGGCCCCAGGACAGAATTTTTAGATGTGTTTGTGTAGGCAACATTAGGGGTTTGTGATGAAAAGGCAGTATCTGAATATTTTCATATACAGACCCATTTGTACTGTTTGAGAAAAATATTAAAGGAATAGTTCACGCAGAAATGAAAATTCTATCATCATTCACTCAACCTCATGTCATTCCAAGCCTGTATTAGTTTCATTCTTCTGTGGAACATAAAAGATATCTTAAAAATTGTCTCAACATTTTTTTGTTTGTTTGTTTGTTTGTTTTTTCAAAATATCTTCTTTTGTGTTCCTCAGAAGAAAGAAAGTCATACAGGTTTGGAACAACATGAGGTGTATGGAAGATCATCTTCCTCACATATTAAAAAAAGTCATAATTATGAGGTAAAAAGTCATAATTTTTACATAAATCAATTATGATATAATTACAATAATGTATTATGACATAAGTCATAATTAAGACAAAAAGTTTTATTTTTTTATCACATAATTTCAACTTTTTGTCATAATTTCAATGTTTTATGTTATAATCATGTCTTTTTATGTCATGATTATGAAATTTTATCTTATAATGTTGACTTTTATGTCATAATTATGACTTTTTATTTCCAATTCAACTTTTTTTGTCTTATTTTATTTTATTTTTTATTTCGAAGCTTTCACTGTCCTGAAGCCATAACTAACTAAATTTTTACCTGGACCCTCTTATAGTAATGTCAGATGTATAAAGGAATTTAGTTTATTTATTAAAAACTAGAGTTATTAATAGAATAAAATAATGATATATCTTGTGATCTCTAACTAGAATGAATATAAAAATATACATATATAAAATTTGTTAAATGTTTTAACAATTATGAAATTGAAAATTATTTAAAAAATCTCCTAAAATAAAAATAGGGCAGCTGTATATTTTCACATATAGAGAGACCCATTTATACTGTATGAGAAAAATATTAAGCAAGATATTTATTCTAAAACTGATTGATTGATTGATTGATTGATTGATCGATCGATCCCTCTCATCACAGGACATGGGACAACATTCCTAGTTATCTCCCTCATGATGTGGGTACAATGAGCTAAATCATTGCTATGAATCATTATGTACTTTGTGGATAATACGAACTCCTTTAAGGCACTCATTATTATTTCAAAGCACATTTTAAACAGCTTCTCAGTTAATCTAGAAAGTGTCCAATCGTGAAGAGTGTGCTCATGGCCCTGTAATGAGCTGCGTCTCTCTGAGAGAAACGTCTATACTCATTCCAGCTCTTAGGCCAGCAGAATATTCCACACGAAAACCAATTTCCCACCCTTGAGATTATCCTCATTATAAATTAGAGGCTTTTCGATGACAGTTTCTGGTTCAGTAAAATCTCAGTACACAACATTTTTCCAAAAGAAAACGTCCCTCCAGAGAGCTTCATGCGCTTCGGCGATGTGTGTTGTTTTATATTTAAATATGTAGGGGAGAAGTTCTTCACTGATAGTCACTCTGGGGAAATATCTAATCAGGAGTTCTCAAATCCAGACAGTTTTCCTCTTATTGTGGTTAGCGAGCTATTAATTGAAACTGCTCGATCAAGAGCTTCCAGTAATCACCCCGTTATTATTCTCTCATCACCGTTTTTCTCTACAGATGATCACTTTCGACAGTTGTAATGGCGTGTCAGTGATTCCGCTTTTGTAATTCCACATAAAATGTTTGTTCTCGTAAAACAATGCAATGCTATAATTAGGAGGATGGGCTTCTCTTGGGTGCCCTCCATTAGGTACATTTCTATTTGAGAAGATCCGACGGAAACATCAATCAGACTTCCATTTAGAGGTGCGACATGGGACTTTCACGAGTGTTCAGGTGTTGCTCACATCCATGTCTTTCATAGCAGAGCATTCACTGTTTGCTAGTTTCCATTTGCATCCCAGTTGGAGTAAATTCTTTTTTTGTGATTTTAGTATTAGTGATTAATAGCCCACCTGAATTCATAATACTGTGGCCCTGTTTTGTTTTAGAATGACTACAGGAAACTCTCCATGCAGTGTAAGGACTTTGTGGTTGGCGTTCTGGATCTCTGCAGAAACACGGAGGAAGTGGAGGCCATTCTGAATGGAGATGTAGACCAGAGCCCTCCGAGCGAACACCACCGGCCCTGCCTTAGCCGGGTTAAACTGGCCATTAAGTACGAAGTCAAAAAGGTACTGGGAAAAATGATTTATAGGCTAAAGTGGAATGGTTTCCCAAGTGATTGCTAATTCAATGATATTTCTACAGTTTGTGGCTCATCCTAACTGCCAGCAGCAGTTACTGACGCTGTGGTACGAGAATTTATCAGGCCTTAGGCAAACGTCAATCGGTGTGAAATGTTGGACAGTGCTGGGAGTGATGGTGGGCTTGCCATTTCTTGCCATTGCATATTGGATTATGCCCTGCAGCAAGGTACATCATCATCCTGCAGAATCAGTTCATCTAATAACATTGGGAAGGTTTCCCTCTTTTTCATATATTTCTACATTTGATCTTTTCTTCAGGTGGGCCAGGTTCTCCGCAGCCCCTTTATGAAGTTTGTAGCTCACGCAGTCTCATTCACCCTCTTTCTTGGTCTTCTTGTTCTCAATGCCTCTGATCGCTTCACAGGAGTCAAAAACCTTCCTAACGAAACCATCACTGATCATCCGCGGCAAATCTTTCGCATCAAAACCACTCAGTTCTCTTGGACAGAGATGTTGATAATGAAGTGGGTACTGGGTAAGTATCAGTCAAGCATGAGCTGCAGATCGTTGCTAGATCATAGATAATCATGGGTCTAAAAGAGTGTGAATAAAATAAAAATAAATCTTTTTGAAAATAGTAGTCTTAATCATTTTTTAAAAAGTCTTTTTAAATCGCCAAGGCTGCATTTGATTTGATCGAAAATACAGTTAAAAACAGTAATATTGTGAAATATTTAAAATAAGTTTTTTTTTCTACTTCAGTATATTTTAAAATGTAATTTATTCCTTTGATGCAAAGCTGAATTTTCAGCGTCATTAAAGGGTTCACAAAAATTAAAATGATCCCATGATTTACTCACCCTCAAGCCGTCCTAAGTGTATATGACTATCTTCTTTCAGGCAAACACAATCTGAGATATATTTAAAAATATCCTGGCTCTACCAAGCTTTATAATGGTGGTGAATGGGGGGCCTGTTTTGAAGCCCCCCCACACACACACACATTAAAAAAAAAGTATCCATCCATCATAAATATAATCCATACATCTCCAGGGGGTTAATAAAGGCCTTCTGAAGTGAAGCGATGGCAACAAACTCAAACTCCTCTTCTCTTATATAGAAATCCTCTGACATTTCTCTTTGAAATTTTTCATTTTAGACTTCTAATTTGTGATTGGTGTTTGTTTTGCACTCTCCTCTGCGCTTCTGCATTCGTTATTGTGTCATGCGTGAGAGGTTACTCTTCCGCCGCAAAATCGATGTGTTCGGCCGGAAGCGAGTTATTCTAGTTAGTAAAGTTTTAAATATGGATATTTTTCTTACAAAAACCCATCGCTTCACTTTAGAAAGCCTTTATTAACCCCCTGGAGCTGTATGGATTATATTTATGATGTATGGATTCATTTTTTTTTGGGCTTCAAAACAGGCCCCCCCGTTCACTACCATTATAAAGCCTGGTAGGGCCAGAATATTTTTAAATATATCTCCGATTGTATTCGTCTGAAAGAAGATAGACATATACACCTAGGATGGCTTGAGGGGTGAGTAATTCATGGGATACTTTCCATTTTTAGGTGAACTATCCCTTTAAGGCCCGTTCACACCAATTATGACGGTAACAATAAATATATAGTTCTAAAAATTGTTCTAAATATAAAAGAATAGCAGAGTCGACACCACAGCTATAACGATAAACAATATCGTTGGAATCACTTTCAGAACAATTTTTTTCCAGCTGATGTATGATAAAACATTGACAGCCAATCAGAGTTCATCATGCTTTAAAGAGCTTGAGCATTTAAAGTGGCAGACAACATAACTGCAGCGGGTGCTTAGAATAAACAGAACGATATCTTGCATTAGTGTGGACACTAATATAGTTATCATTATAGTTATCGTTCTTGGTGTGAATGAGCCTTTACTCCAGTATTCAGTGTCACATGATCCTTAATTTTTTATTTTTTTTAAATATGCTGAATTTCTGCTCAAGAATGTTGAAAACAGTTGTGCTGCTTAATATTTTTGTGGAAACAGTGATAAATTTTTTTCAGAATCCTTTGGTGTATAGAAATCTTTAAATAGAAATCTTTTGTAACATTGTCTTTATTTTATTTTTTATCAGTTTAATGCATCCTTCAGGAATAAAAGTATTCATTTCTTTTTAAAAAATCTTACTGACCACAAACTTCTGAATGATAGTATATTTAAACATTTAAAACATTTTTGATGAATATCACAAATTATTAATTCTGATTTTTTAAATAATTGAATAGATCTGGACAAAAATAGCTTGATGTCTTTAACCCAGTTGTCTGACATTATTTTGAATATATTTATTAGTTATGTGTATGTATGTATATATATATGTGTTATATATATATATATATATATATATAGTGGTGCTCAGGATTATTGGCACTCTTGGTAAATATGATCAAAGATGACAATAAAAATAATTATGCATTGTTTATCCTTTTGATCTTTAATTCATAAAATTTGCAAAAATCTAATCTTTCATTGAAGGAAAATAATTGAAAGTGGGGGGAAAATCACATTATGAAATAATTATTGGCACCCTTTTGTTAAATACTTTTTGCAACCTCCTTTTGCCAAGATAACAGCTCTGAGTCTTCACCTATAATGCATGATGAGTTTGGAGAGCACCTGACAAGAGATCAGAGACCATTCCTTCATGCAGAATCTCTCCAGATCCTTCAGATTCCAGCTCCATGTTGGTGCTTCATCTCTTCAGTTCACTCCACTCATTTTCTATAGGGTTCAGGTCAGGGGACTGGAATGGCCATGGCAGAAGCTTCATTTTGTGCTCAGTGACACATTTTTGTGTTGGTTTTGATGTTTGTTTTGGATCATTGTCCTGATGGAAGATCCAACCACGGCCCATTATTGGATTTCTAGCAGAAGCGGTCAGGTTTTGATTTTTTTATCTGTTGGTATTTGATAGAATCCATGATGCCATGTATCTGAACAAGATGTCCAGGACCTCCAGCAGAAAAATAGGCCCACAACATTAAAGTTCCAGCAGTATATTTAACCTTGGCCATGGGGTACATTTTATCCCTGTGTGCACCAAATCCATCTGGTGGGTTTGCTGCCAAAAAGCTCTTTTTTAGTTTCATCTGACCATAGAAGCCGGTCCCGTTTGAAGTTTCAGTCTCGTCTGACAACTGAATATGCTGGAGATTGTTTCTGGATGAGAGCAGAGGATTTTTCTTGAAATCCTCCAGAACAACTTGTGGGGATGTAGGTGCTGTTTGATAATTTTTTTTTTAGGCTTTCTGAGACTCAAGACTCAACTAACCTCTGCAATTCTCCAGCTGTGATCCTTGGAGAGTCTTTGCCCACTCAAACTCTCCTCCTCATCGTGCATTAGGACGATTTAGACACACGTCCTCTTCCAGGCAGATTTGTAACATCTTTAGTTGATTGGAACTTCTTAATTATTGCCCTGGTTGTGGAAATGGGGATTTTCAATGCTTTAGCTATTTTCTTACAGCCATTTTCTATTTTGTGAAGCTCAACAATCTTTGCTGCACATCAGAACTATATATTCTTTGGTTTTACTCATTGTGATGAATGATTAAGGGAATTTGGCCTTTGTGTTTCCTCATGTTTATACTCCTGTGGAACAGGAAGTCATGGCTTGACAATTTCATGTTCATGATCACCCTGGTGTGCTAAAAAATTTAAATATGAATGGGAATATACTTCAGAGATATTTTACTCATACAAAATTCTAGGGGTGGCAATAATTGTGGCTAACGTGTTTTGGAGAAAAATATTTATTTCATAATGTGATTTTCCCCCACTTTCATTTCTTTTCCTTCAATGAAATGTTAGATTTTTGCTCATTTTATGAATTAAAGATCAAAAGGCTAAACAATGCAGATTTATTTTTATAGTCATCTTTGATCATATTTACCAAGGGTGCCAATAATCCTGAGCACCACTGTGTATATATATATATATATTTCATATTTCTTGAATATATTTATAGCTATATATTCAAGGTTCTTGTTATCACAAGTTTCTGTCAGTCCACCTCCAAAATGAAACCTGTTGGGCTTAAAGGTGCAACAGAGGATGTTTTGTTTTATACATTCTTGCAATATTACTTGAAACTGTCTTTACTAACTGATAAAAGACTATTTATTAGGTGCACTGAAAGGAATAATATTAATATACATCATCTGTGCACGTGGTAGGGCCTTAAAAACATGAGCCAATCATTTACACGATGAGGCCCTCTGGCTTGTCAATCACTGCCATTACGTTCCTTGTGAGAGACGTGCGCGGTTTGGCCCTCTGGCTTGTCAATCACTGCCATGACGTTCCTAGTGAGAAATGTGCGCGGCTGCGCGCTCCAGTAACTTTCCACACTCCACAGGCGCCGCATGCAATGTTTTTGTCAGGAGACAGGAGTAACAACTGCAGATTATGAGTTACCTGCGGTGAGTCCGACATTATGAATCCACTAACACGACACAGCGAATGCCGGTGGTAAACACTCGTGTTCGAGTTTTGGGAGGCGTTCCCTCGAAATGAGCTGTGAAGGAGGGGGGTTGTTCTTACGCATGCGCTCATTTAAAAAACTCAGTAACAGTCTTTGGTTTCTCAGTCGACGAAAAGATACTCTGTAGCACCTTTAATATCTTTTCTTTGATTCCCCTGAACAGGAATGATCTGGACAGAGTGTAAGGAGGTTTGGGCTGATGGGCCGCGTGAATACATTATGCATTTGTGGAATGTGTTAGACTTTGGCATGCTGTCGGTCTTTGTGGCATCATTCACTGCGCGGCTCATGGCTTTCCTGCGAGCCTCCCATGCACAGCTGTATGTGGATTTGCATGTGACCAATGCAGACTTGATCAATGCCTCATTACCAGAAGACGTGGCCTACTTCACCTATGGTATGTCACAAAAATAATGTATATTCATTCAATACATAAAAATCGAAAGAACTGTAACATACCAGTATAAAAGACCAGAAGTCCTGTTTCTGTTCTCAATGAAATGCTAATAAAAGTTGCACAGACTTTCTTGCAGCTGTCTGAAATGAAACAAAATGCTGCCATCAAGTGGTGACACCAAAAATTGCTTCCTCTCTCTCAGCCAGGAACAGGTGGCTTCCCTCAGATCCTCAGCTCATCTCTGAGGGGTTGTACTCCATCGCTGTGGTACTCAGTTTCTCTCGTATCGCCTACGTTCTGCCAGCCAACGAGAGTTTCGGACCCTTACAAATATCCCTTGGGCGCACTGTTAAGGATATTTTTAAATTCATGGTCATATTTATCATGGTCTTCCTTGCCTTCATGATCGGCATGTTTAATTTGTATTCCTACTACTTAGGAGCAAAATACAACCCTGCTTTCACCACGTAAGTCCACAAAAGGATAATAAAAATTATAACATTTTAGATTAACTTATTAAAGGGATAGTTAACCAAAAATTTCTCCCGTGGAACACACAAGGAGATATTTTGCAGAATGTTCAGGCTGCTCTTTTGTGATCAGTGGCTGTCAAGCTAATAAATAAAATTAATTAATCAAACCATTCATAAAAGTACTTTAAAATGAGTCTATATGACTTATGCACTATGTTCCAAGTCTTCTGAAGACATACACAACAGTTCAAAATTTTGTGGTCTGTAAAATATATATATATATATATTTTATTTTTTATTTTTTTTATTAATGCTTTTTTATTTAGCAA
>RJVU01007007.1:14281607-14300670 GCA_003731715.1 Anabarilius grahami | reverse complement strand
AAATATATTAAGAGGCACAACTGTTTTCAACATTGATAATAAGAAATGTTTCTTGAGCAGCAAATCAGCATGATGATTATGAGAATTCAGTTTTAACATAACAGGAATAAATGAAAATATATAAAATAGATAATATAAAATATAAATATATTAAAATAGAAAACTGAAAACTGTCATCTTAAATTGTAATAATATTTTACAATATTACTGTTTTTACTGTATTTTCAATCAAATGAAGACTTCTTTCAAAAGCAGTAAAAAAAAAAAAATCTTACAGACTCCAAACTTTTGGAACGGTTATTGTATAATAGCTTGTGTGAAAAAAATATATTAAAAAAATAAACTGAAAATCTTTCCCTCAACTCTCAAATTAATACAATTTTGGTGTTTGAAAAGAGCAGCTCAGGCAATATCTCAAAAATTCTGCTTTTTGTGTTCATCCAATGAAAGGTAGTCATACGGGTTTTGGATGTNGCAAATCAGCATGATGATTATGAGAATTCAGTTTTAACATAACAGGAATAAATGAAAATATATAAAATAGATAATATAAAATATAAATATATTAAAATAGAAAACTGAAAACTGTCATCTTAAATTGTAATAATATTTTACAATATTACTGTTTTTACTGTATTTTCAATCAAATGAAGACTTCTTTCAAAAGCAGTAAAAAAAAAAAAATCTTACAGACTCCAAACTTTTGGAACGGTTATTGTATAATAGCTTGTGTGAAAAAAATATATTAAAAAAATAAACTGAAAATCTTTCCCTCAACTCTCAAATTAATACAATTTTGGTGTTTGAAAAGAGCAGCTCAGGCAATATCTCAAAAATTCTGCTTTTTGTGTTCATCCAATGAAAGGTAGTCATACGAGTTTTGGATGTCAGTAAATTATGATACAATTTAAGAAGTGTTTGTGAATGTTTTCTTGTCATTTTGCTTGTTTGTTTCTGTTGCAGGGTAGAAGAAAGCTTTAAAACGCTGTTCTGGTCCATCTTTGGTTTATCTGAAGTGATCTCTGTGGTCTTGAAGTACGATCATAAGTTCATTGAGAACATTGGTTATGTGCTCTATGGGGTCTATAATGTCACAATGGTGGTGGTCCTGCTTAATATGCTCATAGCCATGATTAACCACTCATACCAGGAAATTGAGGTGAGACAAATGTATTTTGAAAACAAATTCAATTTTAATACTTCAAATGATAATTTCTCATAATAGATATGGTTATTTTTGTGTGCGTGAGAACAGGAGGATTCTGATGTAGAATGGAAGTTTGCTCGTGCAAAGCTGTGGCTCTCCTATTTTGATGAAGGCAGCACTCTTCCACCCCCGTTTAATCTAATGCCCAGCCCCAAATCCTTCTATTACATGGCTCAGCGCACCAAAGCATGCCTAGTGAGTTTATGCAAGGCCAGGGTCCGTAGCAACAGCAGCCAGCAGGACATGGGAATGGCCAATTCACGGTCTAAGGTCCGAGATCAGCAAGGGTTTTCAAATTGTTCAAATCAAGAAATGGCCATTCTTAATTTTTATATCTTTACAGCTTCATCGGTTTCGATCTTACCAAGCACAAGAGGGATTCACAGTTAGAAATCCCATCAAACACCCCACACGATATCAAGTACTAATAGATTTTTTTTTTTATCCTAAAATGTTCCTGTACATGAATTGCCAGGCAAAACCTTATTCTAAACCTTCTCTCATAGAAACTCATGAAGCGTCTCATCAAGCGGTATGTCCTGAAAGCCCAAATTGACAGTGAAAGTGATGAGATCAATGAAGGTAAGATTTACCTGTTTATTCTCTCAACAAATTTCTTCATCCACTAGTGTATCTTGCATGATTTACATTTGCCCAAAAAGATATTTTGGTAACTGATGTTTTACATGCCAGATCACATACATGTCAAGTGATAAACCCCTAAAGTATTAAAGTGTCCCTATTATGCTATTTTAAAGGTTCAACATTTTGTTTTGGATGCCTCCTTACAATAGGTTTTCATGCATCCAAGGTCAAAAAATATATCACCTTTTTTCTCAGTGTCTGAAACTGTTTGTTAAAGCGATAGTTCACCTAAAAATGAAACTTAGGTCATCATTAAACCTGTATGAGTTTTTTTTCTTCTGTTGAACACAAAAGAAGATATTTAAAGAATTTTGGTAATTAAACAGTTGATGGTAGCCATTGACTTCCATAGTAGGAAAAAAAATACAATTGAAGTCAATGGCTACTATCAACTGTTTAGTTACCAACATTCTTTAAAATATCTTCTTATAGAAAAATGAAACTCATACAGGTTTGGAATAACATGAGGGTGAGTAAATGATGACAGAATTTGTATTTTTGGGTGAACTATCCCAGTCTCTCGAAACCCCGCCTTTCTGAGAGCCGACTCTGCTCTGATTGGTCAGATGGCCCAGTCTGTTGTGATTGGTCGACCGTTTACAGTTCGTGTCAGAAACAAAACACCTATTACCATATCTGAATTTCAGCTCCGGAGGCATCAGTTTTACCATATCAATTCAAGCTTGAGTCCCCATCCTTTGGAAACGCACGCAAAGTGGTAACTTTCTCAGGGCAGTGTCTTCTCAAACATGTCGACAACATGAACCAAACTCCTCTAGGCCTCAGCTACAACAGTGTTTGAGGGCAGGTCGACGTTGTATGAAGACCATAGGCTGGCATTATGCAGATCTGTTACAAAGCTATGTAGGTTCATGGTAGAAGACTGGATTTACTGATGACACATTTCAGGCAGTTCAGAAGCACTTCTTTCTTTTGGGAGACAGTAATTTATCGAGCCATTATCATACCATTTATCGAGCATTTTGAACATTGAAACTTTGCAGAAACCTTTAAATTTACAAACAGCTGTAACACTACATGAAAGGTACACTCCAAAAGATTTTGGGTTAAAAACAACCCAAGTTTGGTTGAAAATGGACAAACCCAGCAGTTGGGTTAAAAGTTTGCCCAACGTGCTGGGCAGTTTTATTTAACCCAACTATTGTTTAAAAATGATATATGGCTGGCTTAAAATGAACCCAAAATTGGTTGGAAATTAAAAAGCAAACACATAATTACTAGAGGCAACAATAATAATAAAAAAAATTAATTTACAACATGTTTTGGGTTGATTTTAAGCAAGCAATACAGCAGTCTTTAAACAGTGGTTGAGTTAAATAAAACTACCCAGGCGGTTGGGCAAACATTTAACCCAACTGCTGGGTTTGTCCATTTTCAACCCAACTTGGGTTGTTTTTAAACCAGTGTTTTTTTAGAGTGTAATATCCAAAAAAGCATAATAGTGGAACTTTAAAAACATAACTGTGATATAGGAGCCAGATTTTTCTTGAAACCGGTCAAAACCTTGTTTTCGCATTCCTGTTCTCCACAGGTGAGTTGAAGGAAATCAAGCAGGACATTTCCAGCCTCCGCTATGAGCTCCTGGAGGAAAAGTCACAGGCCACTGAAGAACTTGCTGAACTGATCCAGGAGCTTGGAGACAAACTCAGCAAAGGAACCAAGAGACCATGAAAAATGAACTCTTGTGAATGTAGCTGAAAGTGTCATAGCCCGAAACTCCAGCTCATTAAATACAGATTTGCTAAAATATTTAGTTTAGATACAAACTTTAAAGTCTCTTTATACTCTCAAGACTTTATTTTGTGAAGTAGGTATGATTTGTGGTTGCCATTTGGGTGTAGGATGCAATTTAATGAAGTAATTCTAGTCACTCGGGAGAGATGCAATGCTATATGATAATACCAATAAATTCAGATGCATTTATGACCACAATACCTACNAGCAGGTTGGGCAAACATTTAACCCAGCCGCTGGGTTAAAACAACCCAATCGCTGGGTTTGTCCATTTTCAACCCAACTTGGGTTGTTTTTAACCCAGCATTTTTTAGAGTGTATGATTTGTGGTTGCCATTTGGGTGTAGGATGCAATTTAATTAAGTAATCCTAGTCACTCGGGAGAGATGCAATGCTATATGATAATACCAATAAATTCAGATGCATTTATGACCACAATACCTACTGTTAACATGAAATCAGTACAGCTAAATGTGTTAGTTTTGAACATTATGACATTAGTCCTGGTCCTGGAGTATCCCAGTGCTGCACATTATGGTCTTGGAGGCTTGATTTTTCGAGCTTATGATATAAATAAAAAGGTGTGTTATAATAACAAAGATATCCAAAATGTGCATGGGGAACTCCAGAACCTGGACAGAGACGCAATAGCATTTTTGTTTATTTAAATAATAAATGTATGATGACTACTGAATTGCAATGTACAAAAATAGAACCATGTACCAGGGTAAATCTCACAAAACCTGTCAAAAACATGTCCATGTCATATTTCACCCTAAACTCATGAGAAATACATCACTATATTTTTGACTGAAGAAAATGTAGCTTTTTTTTTAAAGGACCGTTAAAGTTGGCATGAAACTGTTGTGATAGTCTTTTCTTCCTTATTGTTACGTATATCTGAGTGAAACATGAAAGAAAAAACAGGAAAAATATAGGGTGGGACTTGAGTTTGTCTTTGGGGAATTGAGTGGAAGGTTGTGGTTTGCTCAGGCCCGGTGCCATGAGGGGGCAAAAGGGGGAACACACCCTAGCTCATCACCAAATCCCCCCCAGCCCGGAATGCAATGGCCCCCTCAAGAATTATCGTTGTGTGTCCTGGGTTTGCTATTGATGTGATGTGAGTGACAGGTTGTCCTGACCTTGTGCCAGTGAACACGTCAACAGAGAAGAGAAGAGATGTCACTGCAAGAAGAAGTTATTTTACATTTACGCATTTGGCAGACGCTTTTATCCAAAGCGACTTTCATTGCATTATACTATACATTTGTATCTGAGTATGTGCAATCCCTGGGATCGAACCCATGACCTTGGCATTGCTAGTGCCATGCTCTAACCACTGAGCTACAGGAAAGCATTTTGATTACAGATTATGAGGGCACATGAATATGAACAATAATATTAATAATAATAAATAATGATATGCACGGATAATTTATAAAAAACACTGTAATCTTCCATAAGAAATTTCAATTTTGATTTCATGATGAGGTTTTAAAAAATCAAATTTCTCAGGAAAATAATGTCACAATGTAAAATTGTCTTAATGGTTGGCTTGGTTTTTATGTAAGATACAATATGAAAACAACAGGGCTATGTGTGGTAGTACTGAACATTATTATGATGTATTTTCAATATAAAAATAAAATTATGTTGAAAGTTACTGGTTGTACTTAATTTTTTTTTAAATAATTAATGAAAATCGAATTTAATATTTGTAAAATAATGTAACATTTTCTCTGGTTGTTATTTAAATAAAGAAACAGGTTTTGCTGATTTTAAACAAATTAAAAAATAATGTGCTTGTGCTTCTCACAAAGACTGCATCCAAAAAACAGTTACTTCAAAAGAAATTGGCAGCTATAATTTGCTCATAAAGAACATTAAGCCCATTGTTATTATTATATATGATTGTTATTATTGTTGTTTTTGTGTCATTATTTTCGTGACAATTAAGCAATATTAAATTACAAAAGAAAAAAACTAAATGCATTACAGTAATGAAGGAGGGTAAATGTTCATTATGGTAAGGAAAATAATGCTATAACAACAACATATCGGGGTGAACCGTGACCTGGGCTCCGTTTCTCAAAAGCAGCGCATTGGTGCCAAATTCTGCCAATGGTTCTACGATCTAGGCAAACTCAGCCCTGAATGTTTTCGTACGAAAACCACCCTCTAACACCTCGTTGTGTTCTGAATCTGATGAGACCCACAGTCATCGTTTCACCCTTTTTTTGTTTGACAGGAAAACCCTCCAATCACGCAGCTCCAACTACACCCCCATGCGTGGCGTTTTCAGGAAGTGATACTAAATGGAATTTCTGCCTTTCCCCACGTGAGCCTCCATCGAAGCACCACGCGCAGCAAGACCAAACCGGCTGCTAACGATAAGTATATCACGTCACTGGGAAACAGCGGCGAGCGAGCTCTGGACCACAAAATAACTGCCGTACGGACGCGGCGGAGCGGATCATTCTAGTCTGTGAGTAACGTCACGCTGCAATAATGCCTGTTAGTAAAAACGCTGCGAGTAATTTAATCACGTGTTGAAGATAAAATAATTTTGAAAGGATGGTTTTGCACGAGCGGCGCGTGGCAGCAGGGATGTTCTTGGGCGCGAGAGGCCCGCGCGCAGGGCTGCGTTAGCCAGTTAGCGCATCAAACTTTGGTCGCGCTTTTCTCTTCCACCCACAATAAGCCTTCTTTTAATCAAGTTACAATTCTGTCGGATCTATTCAGATTTTATTGTGAATGATCCGCCTTTAAAATCTCTGATAATTCAAGCACTTCGCATTAGCAAGCTAAAGTTGGATTCTCTTTTTCAGCAGGTCCAGACAGCGCGAGGAAGATGGCGGACGACCCCAGCACAGCGGACAGGAACGTGGAAATTTGGAAGATTAAGAAGTTGATCAAAAGCCTTGAGGCGGCTAGAGGGTGAGGCTCGCTTTGTCAGTTCCTCTATATTTGTATACAGGTGTTGAATGACAAACAACAACACCTCTGATGTGCGATTTGATTCGTTCTTTGGGGGGACCACATGCTAACCAGCTTGCTAACAGCTGTTGTAGAGAGCAGCATGGTGGACAGAGAACGACACCGCGCGTTGTACAGCTCTTTATTTCCAAAATATTGCGTGTTGTATGATAAAGAGCGGGAAATGTTATATGTGGTGTCGTTTGAAATGTCAAGCACCTTCGGGACGACGCCTTTAAGCAGGCTGGTGGAGGTGACGTGTGCTTTATGGGAGAAACTGCTAAATATCCTAGATGTTTGTGTTTTTTTGAAATAATAATAATTATTATTATTATTAGTTTTTGATTATTATTTAAATGTTGGATTTTATCATCACGGTGTGATATGTTGTTGTAGTTGTCTTAGTAGTGTATCGATTTAACCAGTCGCCATGAGTACTTGAATGTTAAAGACATAGTTCAACCCAAAAATTAAATTTGTCATTTACTCACCTATTAAGCCTCTATGACTTTCTTTCTATGTATATAAAAAATACATAAAATATAAAGGTTTAACAAAATGTAAACTAAACATAATGACATCCTCAGTTATAATCTTTTTTTTTATATAACATCAATAAATTAAGAGGTAAGCTAACTGCTTACTCAAATGTACTGAATACACCTTGACAAATATACTCCTAAACAGTTTAGATTGTCAACGTGTCAAGTTAGCATGATGCTTATACATTACTGTTCAAAGGAACATTAAATTGATCAAAAGTGACAGTAAAGACATGTATAATGTTACAGAAGATTTCTATTTTAAATAAATGCTGTTCTTTTGAGCTTTCTATTAAAAGATTTCTGGGGGGGAAAATTTATTGTTTTCACAAAAATATGCAGCACTGCAACTGTTTTCAACATTGATGATAATAATAAGAAATGTTTCTTCAGCAGCAAATCAGCATATTAGAATGATTTCTCAAGGATCATGTGAGACTGAAGACTGGAGTAGTGATGCTGAAAATTCAGCTTTGCCATCACAGGAATAAATTACATTTATAAGTATATTCACATAAAAAAACACTTATTTTAAATTGGAATATTTCACAATGTTTACAAAACAAATCTTACTGACCTCAAACTTTAGAACAGTACTGTATGTTCATGAGAAGGTCTCAGACTGTTATATTCGCCTCTTCCTCAGAAATGGCACCAGTATGATATCCCTCATCATCCCACCCAAGGATCAGATCTCGCGTGTTGCAAAGATGTTGGCCGATGAGTTTGGCACTGCTTCGAACATCAAGAGCAGAGTCAACAGACTGTCTGTGCTGGGAGCCATTACCTCCGTACAGCAGAGACTCAAACTCTACAACAAAGGTAAATATGTGGGTTTAGTTTCATCTAAAAGTCATTTAACTTCTCGGATGATGGAATTTCATTGTCCCCAGCATATTTAACTTTTCCAAAATGGTGCAGTTTAAACATTAAACTAGCAGTTGATATACATTTGCTGTGTGTGTGGGTACGATAGAGCGTGGCGCCTGATTTAATCTTTTCATTAGGTGTGGTCGCTCCTGATCCCCTCTCACGAGTTTGCTGTTTATCTTGCAGTGCCTCCTAATGGCCTGGTTGTGTATTGTGGCACCATTGTGACAGAGGAAGGCAAAGAGAAGAAAGTAAACATTGATTTTGAGCCTTTTAAACCAATCAACACATCCTTGTATTTATGTGACAACAAGTTCCATACTGAGGTATATCCTACCTATCTATCTATCTATCTATCTATCTATCTATCTATCTATCTATCTATCTATCTATCTATCTATCTATCTATCTATCTATCATTTACTCTTGGCATTAACATGTGACCTGTATCTGGGTATTATCCACATACTCTGAAAAGACAAGTGTAAAAGCGTTTGTGATCGGAATGTTATTTGGCCTGTGTTTCCTGTTATTGAGGTAGTTGAGGATGCGTTGTGATCAGATCTAGGTGTAATGTAAATGTAATCTAGCCATCGTATCTACATTTACAGGTTGAAGTCATAGGAACCGCTGCATGTAGCTAGGTATTTTTGCGAGACAGTCGAGGATGGAGTAGAATGTATGCATTGTCTGTAAAGGATGCACAATTTTCAACGATTTCAGACCCATGTCCTTTTTACCATTTTGATCGTGGCATCTATGCAATGTAGGCCTATTATTATTTGCAGCCTCCTCATTTTACGAGATTTGAAACCTGTAGCCCTCCACTGCAAATAGTTTTTAAAAGAAACCCCACCACTTTGCACCAGGGCCATTTTTCCATTACAGGCTTTTTTTAAATATTGTGTGGGAAACCGAGATCTGATCAGTTATCCACATACCAGTGGTGGACAGTAATGATGTATTTTTACTTTGTTACTGTACATTCTTCAAGTATCTGTACTTTGAGTATTTTTATTTCAGGAAACTTTTACTTCACTACATTCAAAAGCATAATATCTTACTTTTTACTCCTAAATTTCATAAAAACATGTCTTTCCTCGTTATTTTGAACTGAAGAAATCGTCACCTGCTCAGATGCAGTAGCAGTGTCTGATTCGTGAATGAAGATTCTTTTCAGTTGACCTGTTAGATCAGTTTTGGACCAATCCGATTTCATCTGTTCTCAAGTCAACAACTCATTGATTCGGTCAGAGTCTCCAGTTAGCGATTTACTGAATTCACAAGTTTGGCTCAAAAAGCGCTTTTCCACTGTGTTGTATGACTCGGCTCACTTTACTTTGGCTCGGTTTGCTTTTCCATTGCAGTTTAGTACCGCTCCAAAGTGGGTGGGATATAGACTGATCGTTATAGTTGCGCTGCCACCTCGTCCATTGACCACAATATAGCCTTTTTTTTTTTTTCAATTTGCATTCGACGGTTGTTTAAAGCAAGTCGTTTAAAAAAAGTTGTGTAAACAAATGATACTGCGGTGGCTGTTGCTGACTATTTAAAGAGAAAATTCACGCAAAAATGAAAATTGCCCCATAATTTACTCACCCTTAATCTATTCTAGGTGTATATGACTTTCTTCTTTCAGCCAAACACAGTTATATTACAAATATCCTGGCTCTTCCAAGCTTTATAATGGGAATGATTGAAGGATGAGATTTTGAAACCCAAAATGTGCGTCCATTCATCAAAAAAGTACTTCACGTGGCTCTAGGGGGTTAAAGGTGGTACAGAGGATGTTTTGTTTTATACATTTTTGCAATATTACTTGAAACTGTCTTTACTAACTGATAAAAGACTATTTATTAGGTGCACTGAAAGGAATATTATTAATATACATCATCTGTGCACGAGGTAGGGCCTTAAAAACATCAGCCAATCTCGTAAACGATTGGCCCTCTGGCTTGTCAATCACTGCCATGACGTTCCTTGTGAGAGACGTGCGCGGCTGCGCGCTCCAGTAACTTTCCACACTCCACAGGCGCCGCATGCAATGTTTTTGTCAGGAGACAGGAGTAACAACTGCAGATTATGAGTTACCTGCGGTAAGTCCGACATAATGAATCCACTAAGTGTGTGCACGGCTTTAAGTCGCGCACACACTTAACAATTGTAAGGACGATTATGAATGTCAATTGATACTTAAGACTGATCGCGGTCAAACGCGTCCAGTCAGAGCCAGTTGCGTTCAGTCTGCGATTACAGTCGGTGTTCAAATTCCATGTGAAAGTATATAAATCTGCTTCAGGAGCAGGAAACAATCGCTGTATGTTGAGCATAGTCTTAGAATGTTTTAGCTAGTCATTAAATGTGTGCCCGGCTTAATAACACAGCGAATGCCGGTGGTAAACACTCATGTTCCAATACTCGTGCGCGAGTTTTGGGAGGCGTTCACTCGAAATGAACTGTGAAGGGGGGGGGTTGTTCTTACGCATGCGCTCGTTTCAAAAACTCAGTCGACGAAAAGATCCTCTGTACCACCTTTAATGAAGGCCTTCTGAAGTGAAGTATAATAACGAGCATCCGGTGTGACAGCCATTCGCAAAAGAAGAAAATCATATACACCTAGGATGGCTTGAGGGTGAGTAAATTATGGGGTAATTTTCATTTTTGGGTGAACTATCCCTTTAAATCTATCGGGTTTGGTGTCTTGTTGCAAATCCAATGATGCTGGTAGTGACGATTCTCTCTGACCAATCAGTGATCTGCAGTGTTTACATGTCACATTTTAGTATCGGTACGGCTCGCTTGGAACCTCAAGTAAGGTGGTACTAAAGTACTAGGTACTGTACACTTTGGAAAACCCCCAAAAGTGAGCTGTACCATGCAGTGGAAAAGTGCCAAAAATGAGCTAAGAATGGGAGATCCTTGTGCATGTACGACTGATGGCGCGAAAAGTAAGAATGCTGAATTGTAGGAATTATTATTGTAAATGAATCATATTTAGGTCATGACTATCAGTTGTCAGTCTGCTATAAAAGGATTAGCTTTTTAAGCCCATGGAAATGCTTGAATGAGGGTGTGGTTTTATTGGCCATGTCCTGAATGGCTGATCTGCTTGTTGGGATCACTGTGATCGCATGTTAAGTCCAAGTGTAAACTCTGTCTATCTTTCCATCTATTCGTCTATCTTGTAAAACATTGTAACAGCTATTATAATTTTGTATGTTCACAGGCTCTAACAGCTCTGCTGTCCGACGACAGCAAGTTTGGCTTCATTGTGATTGATGGTAGTGGTGCCCTGTTTGGGACTTTACAAGGCAACACAAGGGAGGTGCTGCACAAATTTACTGTGGACCTGCCCAAAAAACACGGTAAACATGTCTTCAAATCGCTTGCTGTGACTCCTTTTGTTCTTTTATAGGATTTTGAATTCACACACTTGTTTCCTCTAACGTTCCTCTAGGTAGAGGAGGACAGTCCGCTCTTCGATTTGCACGTTTAAGAATGGAGAAGAGACATAACTATGTGCGTAAAGTAGCGGAGACGGCTGTGCAACTCTTCGTGTCCAATGACAAGGTCAACGTGGCAGGACTGGTTCTCGCCGGATCGGCCGACTTTAAAACGGAGCTCAGCCAGTCAGACATGTTTGATCCAGTATGTTCTCTTAGCATCAAATGATTAGCAAACTTAATTCAGATTTTTGGTTCTTTTTTGACTTTGGTTCTTCTGCGCATGTAGAGGTTACAAGCGAAGGTTCTGAAGCTGGTTGACATATCATATGGAGGAGAGAACGGTTTCAACCAGGCCATTGAGCTCTCAGCGGAAGTGCTGTCCAATGTCAAGTTCATCCAAGAAAAGAAACTAATAGGTAGTTAATCCAAGAAGCATTTACAGGCTTGATAAAGGTGATAGACATGCTGGGAACTTTTTTTGAGGCCTAAAACACTGGGCTTTCAGTATTTTTATGGTGCTTTTTTCTTGTGTAGTGACTTGTGTCTCTGATTTCAGGCCGATATTTTGATGAGATCAGTCAGGACACAGGGAAGTATTGTTTCGGAGTGGAAGACACACTCAAAGCGCTGGAGATGGGAGCGGTGGAGATTCTTATAGTTTATGAGAACCTGGACACTATGCGCTATGTCCTACGTTGTCATGGAGAAAATACTACACCAGAAAATGGTATGCACACCCTCACTCTTGTACGTGCAATTGCACAATATTTGCAAAATATAAAAGGATTCCTTTCTCATTTTAATTTCAATGCTTTTTTTTTTTTTTTTTAGATGAAAAGATACTCTATCTGACACCAGAACAGGAGAAAGACAAGTCTCATTTCACTGACAAAGAGGTAAGTAAAACCATGTCAACTAAATTCAGATTATTGATTGTATATGATTTAGTAGATTTTCTTATTTATTATAAAAAGTAGTGCAGATGCTCCAATGGCTGGAACACTTTCCCCTGAGTGACTTTGTGGAGTTATAGGGCCATACTCAAGCAAACATTGATGATGAGATAGGGTATCATCAGCCCATAAGTACAAAGCTCATTGCAGTTCTGTTTTGATTTATCAGGATTATGCATTGCAGGTCCTTAAGTCTGAGACTACAATGAATATGTAGGATTCAGATTCTTAATTTTAGATCTCCATTTCTTAAGCAAATTTGTGACGTCTGACCATGTTAACTCAAATGGCCAGATGTTCTTAGATCTCTTTGGATCATTGTCAAGTCATGATGAAGAACATGACTTTCAGGTTTCACACGAACATGTGGAGCTCATGCAGCTCATTAAAGCAAAAGATTGAAGTGCTACACTTAAAAATAAAGGTTCCAAAGGTTTTTTGTTTTTTCGTTGAGGTGTTTCTGGTGGGTGTTTAATGTGCGTAATTCCAAAGATTTACTAGATGAAACTTGTAACTACTTGCAAAAGAATATGGTTTGTAGGGCTGGGATAATAAATTGATGCGTTGTGATTCGTGGATTGATTCTGAGATTTTCAGAATGCATCGCGATTCTCTCAATCGATTTTGGGCTTAGTTTTTAACAGCCGATGGCGCTCTAGGCTGATTTTTAACAGCATGCACAAATGCTCACAAAGCAAAGCGCTGAAGAGCGCTTGTACGTTCGGCTGAGTCTGAAAATGTACTTGCACCTCAAAATGCTTATGACTCAATTACTTGACAGCAAATGTTCCAAATGCGTTTGTCTGTTTGTCACAAGTGCAAACGTGCGGATCGTGCATCAGAAATAGAATGTAGCATCTGTTTGCTGTCGGCGAATTGGCACATGTCCAGTGTAGACAGAATCACTGATTTTAATGGGTTCTATGTGCTTTTGACGCGGCGTGTCGCGAAATTCGCATCAGATATAGACAGTGTAACCTGCCAGTTTACACCAATGCGACTAGAATCGAGGTTGTATCATTTTGATTGCAAAGGCTATTATACTTCAGTGTTTTTGTCAGTTTTCTGTAGCGCAGCTGCCAAACTTCCAGTGAAAACAAGCGTCTAGCATTCAGATAACATGCTTTTTCTTGTTTTCCATTGTTAAATTAATATTAATGTTTCTTGTTTGCTGATTTGGTACTGTTATAATATACACAATTAAAGTTTCAATACCAGATTTCTTAGTGTTTATTTAACTCTCAAAAATATTATTTCTATTCACATAGCTTTTTTACTCCTTGGAAGCCAATGATATTGATATTTGAACTATTTAGTCAAATCTGTTATGTGGCATTCAGTGACATTCTTTTAAAATATATAGGTGAATCTAGTGTTGTCACGGTACCAAAATTCCAGTAGTCGGCACCGATACCATGAAAATTTTACATTTCTCGGTACCAATTTCGGTACCACAGCAAAATCTGTTGGAACTATTTTACTATTTTATATAGCCTATTTTAAAAACATTAAATATGATTTGGAGCATGTGTGTATGTTTGTGTGTGGATATATAGGCTACCTCAATAAAATACATTTTGAAATATATAAAAAAAAAAAAAAAAAATGCTCAAACATCCATTTTGTACTGTTGAAAAAACGAGCATATGCTGGTAAGGTAGGTTTTGAAGCTGGTATGCTGGTTTGAGCTAGTTTATGCTAGTTTATACTGGTCAAGTGCTGGTCCATGCTGGTCCTGGACCAGCATAAACCAGCTCAAACCAGCATAAAAATCTACCTTTCCAGCATATGCTGGTTTTTTTAACACGGGTAACAGACGTGTTTATTTTAGCTATTCTGTCAGTGAAACAACACAGTAGCCTGTAAAACTCTGAAATGAATATCGGTAAATAATGGTAACCTAAATAAGACAGTTAAATATTATTTTAAAGACATTCGTTTTTTTATTTCCACACAAAGATGCGTCATATAGCCAAAGTCCCGTTATTCTAGTCTTTGATATAGCCTACAGCTCTGCGCTTTGAGAGGGATAGGGACACGAGCAGGAAAGAGACCATTTCTCTTTAATAATATCTTCGATATCTCCTGATGTTACAAGCAACTGACACTTGTTGTAAAATGTCTGAAGAGCGAGTTTTATCCTACGCCTCCGCAGGGGCAAGACATTCAGGCTATGTATGGTTTTGCGCTGTCAGACTAAAAGCGAAAGTAAAAATCACCGGCGTGTGTGAAACGCGCTATACAAATAAACTTGACGCACTTTATAAAGTCTAATAACAAGCACAAACTGTGTTAAATAGAAATTGACGTGCAAGCAAAAAGGTTTCTGTCCTACTGTGTTTTTTCTACTTTACCACAGTAAAGAATGCGAATAGCCTATAATAGGCCTAAATGCGAACGAAAGAAAGAAACGTTTATAATCCCCTGTGTGAGTGAAGATTTGGGTAAAGAAACAGATTCCATGTTCAGTGGAATAACTAATGGAATATTGTTAAATTCTCTGCTAATCAGGTGACCAGATCGCGATTTGCAAAACAGAATACAAAGCTTAAATGTATGGACTCGCATACCTCTCTCATTCGGCATGAACCAAAATGTTGTTGCGATGCGATGTCACATTTAAAGGTGATACAGAGGATCTTTTCGTCGACTGAGAAACCAAAGACTGTTAGTGAGTTTTTGAAATGAGCGCATGCGTAAGAACAACCCCCCTCCATCACAGCTCATTTCGAGGGAACGCCTCCCAAAACTCGTGCACGAGTATTGGAACACGAGTGTTTGTTTGCCACCGGCATTCGCTGTGTCGTGTTAGTGGATTCATTATGTCGGACTCACCGCAGGTAACTCATAATCTGCAGTTGTTACTCCTGTCTCCTGACAAAAACATTGCATGTGGCGCCTGTGGAGTGTGGAAAGTTACTGGAGCGCGCAGCCGCGCACGTCTCTCACAAGGAATCTCATGGCAGTGATTGACAAGCCAGAGGGCCAATCCGCGCACGTCTCTCACAAGGAACGTAATGGCAGTGATTGACAAGCCAGAGGACCAATCCGCACACGTCTCTCACAAGGAACGTAATGGCAGTGATTGACAAGCCAGAGGGCCAATCGTTTACGCGATGATCGCGTAAACGATTGGCTGATGTTTTTAAGGCCCTACCTCGTGCACAGATGATGTATATTAATATTATTCCTTTCAGTGCACCTAATAGTCTTTTATCAGTAAAGACAGTTTCAAGTAATATTGCAAAAATGTATAAAACAAAACATCCTCTTTAGCACCTTTAATTGCTAACCTATTATTTCTTTTGTAAGCAAAGCTTTGTGCTTCACTCGTGTCATATTCATGTAAATACTGCCACCAGCCCTATCAGTGGGTACCGAATATACCCAGATTCTCGGTGCTACAGAAATGCGGGTATCGTCACATTTTCAAAATTTCAGTACCGACTTGGTACCGAAGTACTGGTACTTTTTGACAACACTAGGTGAATCATAGTAGTAGTAGTAGTAGTAATAATAATAATAATATAAACCAAAATGTATATTATAAATAAAAATGTATAACACCACAGATAAAAAAATTTGGGTCTTTTTTTTTTTTTTTATGTTTTGAAAGAAGTCTCCTATGCCGACAACTGCATTTCTTTAATCAAAATATAGTAAAAACAGCGGCACAGGCAATAACGTCAGCCACGCGTTCTCGCTTTCTTCTCTCCGACGGCGAAGTGACACACCCGCCTCGTCTCGTTCGCTCCGGTTAAATTGTGCTTGTATTGTGCACTATTTTAGTCATTCCCGCATTCCTGCGCTCACACCAAAAGCGCCCGCACCACTGATCTATATTAGTGGAGCGCACAAGCGGCACTTAGTCTCGAACAGCTTGTGAGTCGCAATTACCAAAATGAGTGGCTTACTGCGCTTAAACGGTCAAACACATACAATATTGTCAAAATGCCAGTCTTGGTGAGTATTCAGTTTAACAGTTAAATAGTTGAGAAGGAGAAAGCATGTTGTGTAACATTGTATTGGGTCCGTGCATAAACTCTTAAAGTGACAGCAGTAGTCCAGTATTCCTGCTCCTGTCATGTAAATCAAAGAACAGAAGACAAAGAAAATCACATTCTGCTTTTGACTGAATGTTTTATAACTTTTAATGGTAAGCATTAATCTGTATTTAATTTTTACAATGAAGACTACAGAAATTAAAGTAATCAAATGTAAAACACTGGATGTTATTTTACATTTGATTACTTTCATTTCTGTAGTATTTCTTACCTGAATAAAAACCTACTTAAAGGATTAGTCCACTTTTAAATAACATTTTCCTGATAATTTACTCACCCCCATCATCCAAGATGTTCATGTCTTTCTTGCGCAGCTTGTCAGAGCTGTACGGCTCTGTGATCAGTAGTAAATGCTTCTCCATCTGAAAGCCAGAGGGCGCTCTTGCGCAGAAACTCAAAATATGCCCTGCAGCAGAAGAAGATAACAACACGCATCATATCGCTGTAGCTGAATAAACATAAGATTGAAATGCTTTGATTTATTAAACATGACTAATAAACACACGACTGCCTTATTCTGGTGTGAGAAGCCACATCATCTCACAGAAGGATGCTCAACTGTCGTTATGAAGTGAGTTTGGAGTAAAAACATGTTATTAAATGTTGTCTTTTGTTGGACAAGATGTTAATAAATGCTTCTCGTGTCTGGAAAGATGTTTGACACGTGCTGCTTTTTCAAATGTACATTATAAGCGACTCAAACTCGGTGCTTTCAGATGGATTAGCATTTCGAGCCGTACTTCATTGACAAGCTGCGCAAAAAAAATAACGCAGCCTTTGCGATTTCATAATCGCTCTAAGAATCGCGTTTAAGCGATAATCGCGTTCAAGTTCAATGTTATTTTTCGTATCGTGCGATATATCGTGCAGCCCTACTGTATATCGCTTTATAAACATAATATTTTCATAAACCCAGAAAGTTTTGGAAAAGTCGTGGAAGTTTGTTTCAGAAATATCTGTATGAAAAAAGTTTAATCGGGGCCTGAATTTTGCCCCATGATTGCGAATAATGCAGTGTTTTACTCATTCCCGCTGGTTTAGTTCTTAAAATGTGGGAAATGACCAAAAAAATGTATTCACTACAACATGTAGTTTAGATGAGTAGATGAATCCACACAGAAAATCAGATCAAATCAGTAATTTGAAAACCGCTTGAATGATTTAGCGGTACTGCGTCTTCTCTCTTTCTCTCCCTCACTCTCTTTGTCTCATATTATAATGTCCAAATGGCTTCACATCAGCAAATCACGTCTGCACTACAAGCATGCTGCGATACAAGACATTAGCTTGCATTTCAGGACAGTTAATAAAATTGTGACATGCCCAATTGACCAGAGTTGCGTAGTCCCAAAACTTCATCATTGCACTTTTTTTTTTTTTTTTAAGTCCTGCCAATTTAAGCATTCTAGCAAATGTAAACAAAGAAAACGTTTATCAGTGTTGGATCCTTGCATTCACCACATGCACACTTAGTTGTACTGATCGCTTGTCCCTTTTTTGTTATATTTACTTTGACTATAACCAATGTGTGACGATGTATAATGCTAACAGTACCTTACATGTTTGTTTTAGACGGGTCAGGAGCATGAGCTGATAGAGAGCATGCCACTGCTTGAGTGGTTCGCCAATAACTACAAGAAGTTTGGGGCCACGCTGGAAATCGTTACAGACAAAAGTCAGGAGGGCTCGCAGTTTGTGAAAGGCTTCGGAGGCATCGGTGGTAAGTAGTCTCCACATATTATGATTTGTTAGGAAATTCAAAAATTATCTATACAATGTTTCCCACAGGATTTTTATGTAACTGTGGTGGATGGACCGTGGTCCCTCTAGGGGGGTCCGGGGGTGCATTTTAAAAATTTTGTACATTTTTAAAGTTAAATTCATCAATCTGGAGCACTTTGAGAGTTCAAAATTAAACACAGGAAAGAGTCTGTGCATTGACTTTGCTTGTACCTGAACTTTAAAGGGAACTCAACCCTCTTTTAGTGGGGAAAAAGGTTGACAAACTAAATGCGTCTCATTACAAATCTGGTGAAATGCTGTAATAGTCAACTATGCAAATGTGAAAAAATGCGTAACTGGTGCCCACCATGTTCCCAAATGCATGCTAAACTGAGCGCATACTGAGATGAAGTTCACTGCATTCATTCACTGTGAACTGAGACGCGGAGCTGATCATGTGCGGATCACGTGAGCGAAGTGCGCACTTCTCTTTGAGCAGCGCAAACAGACATTTTTTTTTTGCGATTTGATAAGGACACAAAGCCTTATCTCGCTTTCAATTTTAGTTTGCTTGACAGCAATGGTGCAAAACATGACATTAAAGACCTTTTATGTTATTATGAGAAGTTTAAATATATTTTTGTGCCGCCACAGTCTAGTTAATGAATGGGAAGCACTGAAATCTATTTGTGGTGGTTAACGTTGATATTGTGGTTGGCCGCCACAAATAAATCAATGTATAGGAAACACTGCAATAATATCGTTTTTCTTTTTCTTTCAGGAATCTTGAGGTACCGGGTGGATTTCCAAGGCATGGAGTACCAGGGAGATGATGATGAATTCTTTGATTTAGATGACTACTAGGTAGTCGGGACTGACACAC
>RJVU01007007.1:14268037-14281507 GCA_003731715.1 Anabarilius grahami | reverse complement strand
CAGCAGGAGGGAGGATAAGAATTTGAGAAGATGGCGGATGGTCTGCGTGTCCCTGGCTTTAGAATACAGCGACTCCATCTCTGGACTGGAAGAGGGAGAGTTTTCTCCTCTCCACTAATTAGCAGGTCATCGCAACAGCATGGCCATGGCCCATCTGCCTGTCCTGCCTCAGCTCTTCACAAAACACTCTAGGCTTTCAGATCTACTTTTACTTCCCTTCTAATCTCACTCCTTTCTTCCTTTTGCCTCTCCTTTTATAATGGCATCTGCTGCTGTTGTATTTTATTCAAAATGTATTATATTTTCTCTTATTCAGTGTATGAAGAAAGCAGTAGCAAACTATTAGAGCAGTACTGCTTACCTAGCCACCTCAAGCCCATTGCCAGGCCTGCGTTTTAATTTCCTGGTTAGCCCAGACTTGATTTGTTGCCTTGTTTCTGCTGTAAACCAGTGTGGTGGTGATGCACTCTGAGCCAGCGGTACACCCTGCTCCTCCCATCGCATTGTACCCACGTTGAGGCGTGTCTTGCTCTCAAATGGACCATATTAGTAACTGGACCCATCCCTCCATGAAGACAGAGAACCGTCTTTTACAGTACATTTCCCTCAGCCCCCAGGAGATGCTACTTCTCGAAATAAACTATATATGAGTGCCTGAATTTTGCAGTTTGTGAGATGTGAGCACAGTGTACCAGCATCTGGACCCTAACTTCAGCCTCCTGCTGTTTCCGAACATAAAATCTTAGCTCAAGCCTTCAGCACTCATTGGTATACTGCGGCTTTACCGGCAGAACACATGCATGGGAATGTCCTTACGGACCGATTATGGGGTGGGGGGTTACTGTGTTAACTGTGATGTGTGAGTGAGTATATGTCAGTTTGGCTGTTTAATTCCCTTTTTAGAAGTCACATCCCCAAGCCTGTGACCTGCCACAGACTACAAGCCTCTAATTTCTTTCCATTTTGTCCAGTCATATTTTATTAGCAGATTGGTTTTTAGAAAGACAAGCTGCAAATCCAATGACATTTTGGACCTTTAACAATTATGGCATGATTGGTGGTCTGGCGCCTACTAAAACAAACAGATAACCTGATAATGTAAAAGTTGAAAAAAAAAAAAAAAAGAAAAAAAAAAAGATCCAAAACAT
Organism: Anabarilius grahami; assembly: GCA_003731715.1. Lineage (NCBI taxonomy): Eukaryota > Metazoa > Chordata > Actinopteri > Cypriniformes > Xenocyprididae > Anabarilius > Anabarilius grahami. The sequence continues at coordinate 14,280,359 of RJVU01007007.1, read as the reverse complement.
GGGCCCACAATATTTTAGCAGATATTATGTTGTATATTTTCTCATTTTCTTTGATCCATCACTATTTTGTATAAATCATTTGTTACATCTGGACAGACATTAAACGTTCTCATTGTTTGCAAATTGCACTTACTGCTTGTTTATTTTGCAAAGCTATTTTATCTTGATTCTGAGTTTTATAGGTTCAAAGTTTGAAAAGGTTATTTCACCTGCCGAATTAACACATGTCGTTTGAGGAGAAATTAAATTAGTTTAAAGCAATATAAAGGGAAAGTGAAGGTAAATATTTTTTCTGGTGCATTCAGAATTTCTGATGCATTTAAAAAATTTAAAAATTGTTTAGATCTACTTATTGCTTCTGGAGTTGTTATCACCAGCATACAATCAAGGAATATTCTTAATATGTGAATCATTGGGGATAACCCCATTCTTTACCCTAGCACCAGACGCCAGCCAATAGCTGTTCATTTTACAAAACGGACAAAACCCTTTTTGTCATTTAGTGACCAACCACGATTGTTGTTACAGATTATGATCATGACGTCGTCTGTCTGTACCCGCTTTGTACCTTAGCAGCAGGAATTATCCAATCAGAACGCGGACAACGCCCATTTGGTCACGTTTAGTTATTTGACAGCCAATCGGAGAAACCGAATCAAGTATTCTCTCGCCGCCTCCTTTCGTGACGTGCGTGTGTCGCAGGGCGGGGTTTCCATTTTCACTGCGAGTTTCGGGGAACAAACATGGAGCCGGAGATGGAGGACAAAACCTTAGAGCTGATGGTGAGTACTCGGCTGTGCTTTGAAAAAGCTTTTCTGGTATGTCCTGAAGACTTTCGACTTTATAAATCCATATAACCGGTTATAAGGACAGCCTGGTTGAACATAACCAGCTTGTGGGTAGGGATCGGTTGAGTTGAGGGGGGGAAGGAGGGGTGAGGAGCGCGAGAGAAATGGCTGGCTAGGCTGACAGGGAGGGCCCTACTATATATCGCTGGCTCACTTGGTGGGTTTCACATCTACCCCCCCCCCCTTGATACAACAGCTGAGACGTTAATATACAATGCCAGCAGTTGTTCTTGGTCGTGGTTGATGATATTTATTGAGCTAGTGGCGGAGGTGGAGCGAGGGAAGCTGCCGCGGCATCGTGGTGAGTCCGAGTCTCATCGACTTTAGCCGGTGACTTGAGCTTCACTGCGGCGCCTCTGCGCCACTTACTCCTGCCTATAATTTGGTAGTGCAGACGAGTTGTGGTTCATATGAAGTCTCAGAAACCTTAACTATGTTTAAAAGTGTTTAAAACTATAATTTCTCTCACGCAAAAACGCCTCGTTTACTTTTCACGACGCATTTTAATTGGGGTTTAAAGCTGCGTAATAGGAAGTAACCGCTCGTGCTGTCAATTGCAAATGACGTTTCTGAGCCGAACGATGGGCAAATACAAATATTGTTAACTATTACAAGAATCATGGTTGAATGTGTTTCAATATTTTGGTTTTAGTAACCACACATCTTTTTAGTGAAATACAAATGTTCATTGTTGATGTGAAAGAAGCAATAGCAAGAGGCTAGGTGGCTAACCGCATCAAACCATTAGCCTACGCGAACCAATTACGATATTTTCTTATTAAACTTATTGATTTTTGTTTCGGACTTTTATGAATATAAATTTCATGATACTAACAATAAAGATAAACTGAATTCCTCCAAGTTTGTCCTTCACTAGTTGAACATCATATTTGACATGATTTGCTTCTGTGTATTCTCATTATCTATTTCAATTAAATAAAACATTTATAATCTTAATTTAAACATTTATTATAGTGCCTTTTAAAATAACTCTGTATTGTTTAAATATGCCCTTAATTAATAAGGCTGTCTCTGAATCAATATCTGCTAGTCAATACAATATCTTTATAGAATCATTTTTTCAGAGTGGATTTGCTTCTTGTTTCCATGGATACACTGAAAAGGGTAGGAGTGAATGCTCTCGAGTTTGTCCACTTGTATTATAAAGCTTGAGAAAGATAGATGGCTTTTGCTTGAAGATAAAAAGCCACGTGCATTTGTATATAGACTGCAGAGGACTCATAACGAAACAAACTAATACAAGTCAAAAACACTGCAAAATACTAAAACTTTAACTAAAATTTAAATGAAATCTTAATGTTAAGACACACTAATTTGAAATATTAATAAAAACTATAATACTACTATCTCAGTGATAGTAAAATAACACTGGTGTCTAGCTTTGATTTCACATCCTTTTGAGTCCACAGAGCTTTTGCCCAAGTTTGTAAAGAGTTTGGCTGATATTTGCGATAAGATTGGTGATTATGAATTAAAGCAGGTGCTGAGTCTTGGATATTAAGAGCGATGATATGGATCATGGCATCATCTCTGTATTGCCCGTGTTTGAGATGTAAGCATATCCTTGTGGTGGCCTTGGCTAGGGGACAGTTGTTGACACGATACCCAAACGCCTACACACCCTGCCCGATCCCACGTCTTTACTGCATGCTGATGGAGAATCTGTCCAATTATTCAGCTCACAGAGATCGTAGGCTGGTGCTCAGTCCTTTCATCTGCTTTCTAACAAACAATGCAATGAGATTATGAACATATGCAAGCAGATGATGAAAGGGTTGTGTTTAGTGTCGCAGTCAAGCGGAAACCTTGTATCTCCAAAAACACTGCTTTTCAGGAAATGGAAAAAAAATGTATACTTTTTTTTAATTTTTTATAATTAAACTGCACAGTCTGTCAAAGTTGATATTGTATCTTTATATACAGTCAGACACTTGCATATGTCATTATATCATAAACCTTTTACCAAAATCAAGTTCAATGGATTTACAAGGTTTTTGACTGGAGAAATTCAGACATGCGTGTTTTGTCCGTCATTAAAACGGCAGTTATGCATTGTTCTCGTCAACATGCAGGTTATAAAGTTTACTGTAACTATGTGGGTGCTCAGTTTTTTTTGTTTTTTTCTGTCATTTAGACAAAATATCATGTTATTAAAGTTTAAGTGCTACACACAGCCTATTTAAGACAGTATTGCCTATGACTTGATGACAAATGCTAGACTAAGACACTCTTCTCCGCTCCTCAAATACATGAAACATTTGCCTATATTTAGTGCTTAAGTAAAGAAAACACTACTTATTCAAAGAACCAAACAGACAAGCAGAGATGGTCCAAATTGTGTGTGGCACTTCATTCGTGATTGAGGCAGGTTGAAGTTATGAGGTTTTACAGACTATTTGAAGTTGAGGTTGAGTCACAAGCTCTTTTTACATTTTTATTGGCTAAAAATTTGCAAAACCCACAGACAGATGTAAAGGTACTGACCAATAGTATTGATATGAAGAAAAAAAAAAAGACAAAATATAGAGATACAGTGTTTCTGCCTGAATAGTTATTCTGATTTATATTTTGGTCCTCTCTTTGCATTTTTGGTTGTTTTATTTAAAACCGACATTGTGAAATAATAGTGTGATTTCTTCTGCAGAACACCTCTGTCATGGACTCGCAGACTGCAGACCGCTCCCCAAAGATCACAATGTTCAAGGTGAGGTGGATGAGACGTACCTCCGTGTTTGTCAAAGTCTGTAAAAATAATAAACGGATACTACAATAAGGATAATTTGAGTAGCCTCTCCCTGGATTGTGAAGGATTTTCCATATTGAAGTACTGTTGACTTGGGTGTTTTGTTGTAGGGCATGGCCTAATCTTTGTCTGCAAAACCTGTGTTCATTTACTCAAGCCTTAATTGTATCCGTATTTAGGATCAGTGTTTCTTCTCTTGCATTTTTGAGATGTTCTGGGTAATTTCAGTGGTCCCAAATTATCTGGACACTTATACTACCGTTCAAACTATTGGGGTCGGTAAGATTTTGTAATGTTTTAGAAAGAAATCTCTTATCCTCACCAAGACTGCATTTATTTGATCAAAAATACAGTAAAAGCAGTAATACTGTGAAATATTATTACAATTTAAAATAACTTTTTGTTTGTTTGTTTGGATCTATATTAAGATGCAATTTCTTTCTGCAAAGCTGAATTTTCAGCAGCCATTACTCCAGTTTTCAGTGTCACATGATCCATCAGAAATCATTCTAATTTGCTTATTTGGTGCTAAAGAAACATTTATCAATTATAATCAATGATGTTTAATGGAAACTGATACATTTTTATTCAGAAATATTTTGTAACATTATTAATGTCTTTACCGTATGTCACCTTTGATCAATTTAAGGCATCCTTGATGAATAAAAGTATTAATTTAAAAAACAAATCTTAGTGACCCCAAACATTTGAACGGTGATGAAAGTCACACTTTAAACTATCTGAATTTGATATTAAAATAAGTGGCATCTGCAAACAAAAAATGCTAGACCTTTTTCTCCCTCAACTTCACTTATGAGACATTTGTGCACTTACTTTTACTAAAACCAAAGTTATTTTAGTGGATGTCTGAGATCAGTTCCCCTGAAGCTCACACAGATGTCCTAGCAGAGTAACCACACATTACATCACACATTTGACTACCAGAAAATGAAAATGTCCAGATTTATTCTAACAAAGCATCAAACATATTTTTGTGAAAATGTTTTGCAGTTTGTTTGCTTTTTTTTTTTTTTTNTTTTTTTTTTTTTTTTTTTTTTTTTTTTGTCATTTAAATGCTCAAGTAATTATGTGGGGCTGTATGTACAGAGCAAGTTAGATGAGTTGTTTGTGATTTAAAAGCAGGAGAATTTTATGTAGAAACTCCTATCACTGTGTATTAAGTCAGTAACTGTATGCAGCTTTTTAATATTTTATCACTTTTCTGAGTGAATGCATATGCCTTGAAATACTACTTTCATTCTCCCTTTTCCAATACAGATTTTGCTTTTTGCCTCATCTAATATATCTTTATTTGTTTTTCCTTGTACGATTCTCCCAGCCTATCTTTATCTGTCCTCAGGTGACTAATGGACCCTTGACGGGCTCTAGGAAGCGGCCATCGGAAGGAAATTACGAGAAGGAGAAGGACGTGTGCATCCAGCTCTTTGATCAGTGGTCTGAAGCAGACCAAGTGGAGTTTGTGGAACACCTGATCTCACGCATGTGCCATTACCAACACGGCCACATAAACTCCTACCTCAAACCCATGCTCCAAAGGGACTTCATTACGGCACTGCCAGGTATTACATGTAGCCTTAAGATTAAAGAGAGACCATGTTTGTATAAGCCAATTTTAGTATATCTCTAAAATTCTATATAAAATAAGTTGTGTTTTAGAAAAGTTGAAATCAAACTTTCATTGCAATCAAATGAACCTTTTAACATATGTTTCTTATTGTTCGTGATTCATCAGTGCATGTTAAGTATAAAAGTTCTTGTAGGGCCAGTAAGGTTTTTAAGAAATTTACTTTTTTTTTATTCAGCAGGGATGCTTTAAATTGATCAAAAGTGACAGTAAAAAAAAAAAAAAACAGGAATAAAATGCATTTTAAAATATATTGAAATAGAAATCATTTTAAAATGTAATATTTCACAGTATTACTGTATTTGATCAAATAAAATCTTAAATATTGGTGTATATGGTGTAACTTGCTTCATCTCTGAAAATTTTTTTGTTAGCTGACATTACCAAACAATCTCTTTTTTTTAATCTCCATTTTTGTATTTATTGCCCACTTTTTACTGAGTTTCTTCCTGATGTATACACTTTTTTTTTTTTTCCTCCTCCTCCCTCATATAATTGATCCTGTCCTATCCTTTGTGTTGACGTTAAGAAGACATATTATTTAACCAGTATTCTTATATATTGTTGTTCCTGCTTTTATCTCTTTCATTCTTTTTCCTTTGTGTTCCAGCTCAGGGTCTGGATCATATAGCGGAGAATATCTTGTCTTTCCTGGACGCACGCTCGCTGTGTTCGGCTGAGCTGGTGTGTAAGGAATGGCAGCGTGTGATTTCCGAAGGCATGTTGTGGAAGAAGTTAATCGAGAGGATGGTTCGGACAGACCCGCTGTGGAAAGGCCTTTCAGAGAGACACCAGTGGTGAGTCATGGTGCTGATATGACTGTTTACATCCCCCAAACCCCCTCATTTATACATGAGGTTTAACAACAACCTCATCATTATATCTCAGTGGTGTAATTCTCCACCAGACATGCTTGGAACCTCCATTTAGGCTGTCTTGTACATCTTATTTGGCCTTGAATTATGAAGGGGCTTGTTTATGTCAGTTTATCAGGGATGTTTATTGCTGTTTGCTTCACAGGGAAAAATACCTGTTCAAGAACCGCACAACAGAAGTTCCACCAAACTCATACTACCGCTCTCTTTATCCGAAAATCATTCAGGACATTGAGGTGGGCAAAGCAACCATTGTTTCTTTTTGTCTTGTCCTTTTATGAGTGTAATATGTTGTTAGCTCTTGTCTGCTCATGCCAGAAATATTTTTAAGGAAAGGGAGGTAGTAACTCTGAGCATTTGTTTGTTCATTTGAGAAAGCAGGAGCAGTGATTTAACCTTTACATTTACAAATGTAATATTAAAATGGTTCACATTTTTAGTTAATGTCAGTGCATAATCATTTTGATTAATACGAGTAAAATAATTATTTGAATTACTTGCTGTTCCTGCTCCCAGACCATCGAGGCGAACTGGAGGTGTGGCCGACATAACCTGCAGAGGATCCAGTGTAGGTCGGAGAACAGCAAAGGTGTTTACTGCCTCCAGTATGACGATGAAAAGATCATCAGCGGACTTCGAGATAACTCCATCAAGGTGTGACCGCACTCTGCCTGTGTATTTCTTGTGAACCTCGTGTGGGTTTACTGAAGTCATCACTGGAAAAAACCACAGTCTGATTGCATCCTTATGCAGGTGTCATTTAAAAATGCTAACCACATTTGACATCAAGTGTGTTTTCATGAATTATGCCCATGACGTGTTTAATCACATTTTGCAAATGCACTATTTTGTGACTGGTTGGAGTAACATGAGTTCAACAAACAAAGGGGTTCAAAATGTCCACATTCAGATGGAAGGACGCTTTTAAAAGTCTTTAAATCGAAACATGCTTTGATTTTTAGATTTACACAGTTAAAATTCTCCCCTTATGTATTATAACACTGAAACTATTGAGATTGTATTGAAACTGATGCACAGTGATTTAAGTGACTCTACATATGAGCAATATCAATAGTCATTCTTGCCTTAGATAGTGTTAGGGGTTTGTTTAAAGTCTCTACACACTCTCTTTAGTTCAGTGTGGTAACATCCGATTTTCTCATTTCTGAGAAATTCAGCTTTTGTATCTCTAGGGATGTGTCATATTGGTGACTATCAAAAACAATGAAAGTTATTGTTTTTTACAAGGTCAGTGTTTTTAAATAAGTATAATAGCATATTTAAAAAAAAAAAAAAAAGTATACTTTTCAGCAAGGATGCATTAAATTGATCAAAAGTGGCAGTAATGACATTTTTGTTAGAAAAGATTTATATTTAAAATAAATGCTGTTTTTATGAACTTATCAGTTTAAGAAAAAATATGCTGCAGCACAACTGTGATCAACATTGATAATAATAATAATAATAATAAATGTTTATTGAGCAGCAAATCAGCATATTAGACTGATTTCTGAAGGATCATGTGACACTGAAGACTGGAGTAATGATGTTGAAAATTCAGCTTTGCATTACAGGAATAAATTACATTTTAAAGTGCATTAAAATAGAAAACAGGTCCTTTAAATTGTAATATTTCACAGTATTATTGTTTTTACTGTATTTTTAATAAATTAATGCAGCCTTTGAGAGCTTAAGTGTTTTTTAAAACATTAAAACATCTTATTGGCTGACAGCATTGACCAAAATATCGGTACATCTCAACTAGCAATGTGACATTATTGGATGGTAACTTGCAATAATTAGTCTGGTCCAGTTTATATTTGAGATTGTGAAATTCATGGTGTTTGCAAATGTGAAAAGATGTCATGTGTGTTTGTATTCAGATATGGGATAAACAGACTCTGGAGTGTTTGAAGATCCTGACAGGGCACACAGGCTCTGTGCTGTGTCTGCAGTATGATGAGAGAGTCATTGTTACCGGCTCCTCTGATTCCACTGTCAGGTCAGATTTCTATCGTTCTCTCGCTTTCTATAAGTCCTCTGTTCATTTCTCCATCCCCCCCATATCACTCCACATGTCTGTTCATCTGGAATGAGTAAGGGACTGATTAAAATCTTCGCTGACTTCTCTTGCCTTCTCTTTTTACCCAGAGTTTGGGATGTGAACTCGGGGGAGGTTCTGAACACTCTGATCCATCACAATGAGGCCGTGCTCCACCTGCGATTCTGTAACGGGTTGATGGTCACCTGCTCGAAGGATCGCTCCATCGCCGTGTGGGACATGGCCTCTCCCACGGACATCAGTCTCCGCCGAGTCCTCGTCGGACACAGGGCCGCCGTCAATGTTGTCGACTTTGACGACAAGTACATTGTCTCTGCCTCTGGTGATCGGACCATAAAGGTCAGCACTCCAATCTCTGAATGACTGTTGTCAGCGTCAATCAAACCACAAATCAATGCTCTTAGAGTTGTATCTGATTTCAAATATCTGCATCCAATACATATCACAGGGAGGTTACTCTTCTGTATTTATACGGTTTTCCATATTTTTGGCCCTGAAAAGTTTGACCCACGTGAATTGCGTAAATATGAGGCAAAAAATGGTTTTGGGTGGGTTGTGCTGGTTAGGGCTGTCAAAATGGCTGAAAAACTAAATTTTAATTTTTATGTTTTAATAATAGTAATATTTGAATTGTATTCAAATTTAAAAGACTATTTCAGTTAGAGGAAAAAAAGCCCTCTCCTGAGGCCACAAGAGGGCACAATGAGCAACATATTAATGCACAGCATTAAATAGTTAATTCAAAGCAATGAAATGACATGACTGTCTGTAAAAACTGATACTGTGCATACCGTTTAAACTAACATTCATAAATAAAATATAAGTTCGTAAATTGCATAAACAATTATGAACATAACAGCATTATGTATTTAAGCATAGTTGAATAGAAATAGCCGAAGTGTCGATCTCACGGTACTTTTTTGCTTTTAAAAACATGACATGCAGTGGAATGAAAACCCCCACAAAGTCTTGAGACTTTTTTTTTTAAGTTGATCTCCTATTAACTTTTACATGGCTTTCTAAACATGTGGCTCTCTTGTGTGAGACGCAAGTGCAAGAGTCAAAGATGTCCGTCTACTGCATGTTTACATAGAAAACAATGGTAAAGCAGTGCAGAAAATGTGTGTGTGAACGGCTTGGTTAGGGTTTTGACTTAATCGAGATCTTCTCTGCATTGAGCCTCTCTATTTCTGCAGTGTTTTGCATCTAGCACTGCATCTAGTGGGTTCAACTGGATAGGCTAACAAAAACATTAAAATGCAACAATATATCTTGTGCGCCACTGCCTCACGCACACCTAAAATTCAAATGCACCGTCTTCCTCAAATCCAGCTCTGGAGGGCCACTGTCCTGCAGAGTTTAGCTCGAACCATAATTGAAGTCACCTACCTGCAATTTTCTAGTAACTCTGAAGACCTTGACTAGCTTGTTCAGGTGTGTTTGATTAGGGTTGGAGCTAAACTGCAGGATGGTGGCCCTCCAGGACTGCATTTGAGGAACCCTGCAATAAGGTCTCCCTGTGGTTTACCGTCAAAATAAAAGCTCAGTGGTTTAGTGCTGAAGTGGACTAGACTACATTGTCGTGCAGCCAGGCTTGGACTATTAAGGTGTCCGCTTGATTTGTCCAAAGCCAGAAATACCCAGCAGAGGGCAGCAGTGTAATGGCTTCTCAATTCTCTGTAGACTGGAGAAGCTCTACAGTCTGCTGCCCTTGCCCAGAGTCCTCTTCAGCACTTGTATTCTTCAGACGCTCTCTACTAGATGCTGGATTCGGGGCAATCGGGATTCCAGGAACAGACAGCCCTGAGCCAGCACACCCATCGCTCTGGGAGGGGTGCCAAGTCATTCTGCAGCCCCCACCCTCTGAAAACATTCCCCAAATAATGAGGCAGGGCAGTATGGGCTGGTGTGTGTGGGTTTCTTAGGGTTTTTTTCACATGTGCGCACACACAGCTTCCTGAGTTTGAATGTACTGGTGCTGCTTTAAATATGCCAGTGGATTATTCTAAAGGAAAATGTTACTGGTTAGAAAAAAAAAAATATATATATAAAGTTTTAAAGTGTTTAATGTTTAAATATTGTGTGATCTAATGTGTAATGTAATGTGTTTTGCAGGTGTGGAGTACAAGCACCTGTGAGTTTGTTCGGACACTAAACGGTCATAAGCGAGGAATCGCCTGCCTACAGTACAGAGACAGACTCGTGGTCAGTGGCTCCTCAGACAACACCATCAGGTGTGTGCTAATAAACAATAATTTGAGTTTACATATACCAGTAATTGGGAGAGAGAAATTTCACCATTGGACAATTTAAGTACCTTTTTCACCACCTAATTTTCAGTAGTGCTTATTTAATTTTGTAATATGACACTTATATTTATCCTTTTTTTTTTTAATGATTTATTTTTCCTTTTTATTAATTTATTTATATTTAATTTATATTTTTATGCTTAATTTTTTTTCTTATTAATCTCATGTAATTTATTTATTCTTTCCATTTTATTAAATTAGAAGTGTAACAAATGCTATCATGATCTATGAACTAAGTTTAGGTATAATTCTTTTTAAATGTAATGAATTATTATAAAACATAAGACTAATTTTTGATGTGAAATAATATTTTTGTCTGAAAATGTGCAAAATAGTTTTAAGGGTCTTGATAGTAAACTTTATTTTCTTTATTTTCTTAATACTGAATATAACCTTATTACCCTAATTCCTATTTTCCTTGTTGGTATAATTGTACTTTTGTGGATATAATTTGAGCTGGATTCACCCAGTTTGTATTGCTTGCATTTGATTTATTTTCTCAAATCTTTAATTTCTTTCTCCAGGCTGTGGGATATTGAGTGTGGAGCATGTTTGCGGGTTTTGGAAGGGCACGAGGAGCTTGTTCGCTGTATTCGATTTGATAACAAGCGGATTGTGAGTGGAGCGTATGACGGGTATGCCCAAGTCTGATTTATTCAAAATTGAAGGGAGTTTTATTGGGTTTTTTTGCATTGCAGTGCATTTAAAAATAACAGAATGTGGAAAAACTATGTTTGCAACCGACAGCCAATTAAGACAGGGAGGGGAAGTTCATGTAAAAAGTCTCAATAATATTAATTAATTTTTTTTTTTTTTTTTATTGTAGCCTTGGGGATTGATGACTTGATGAATTGAGATGCACATTTTAAAATAAATCTGTTAGCAAACTTTCTTTTTAAACTCCCTGCACTACTATTGCTGAAATGCATTGTAGTCTGGAGGATTAACTTTAAGCAGATTCTTTTTTTTTTTTGTCTGGATTATGGCTGGTTTATTCCTGGCCTTAATGTGAATAATCTCTTTATTCTCACATCTTTAATTGCAGAGTTGCATTTGTCTGCTCCCTGTGCTCCAGTCATTAATCTGATACTTGAGTAGTACATCATACCCACACAGCCGACGGAGCAGTCACTTTTAATCCTACAAAGCCCACAATTGAATCACAGATTATCTGTAGATTATGTGTGAAATGCGGCTGTAGAGCTGCTTTACAACAGAAGAATGAGAGAGGGATAACCAATGTATTGTGGATTTATGACTGTAATATTTTTTTGTTCATTGTCTAATGTGCTTTAATATGTTTGTGTGTGTGTGTTTGCGCAGTAAAATTAAAGTATGGGACCTACAAGCTGCTCTCGACCCACGAGCCCCAGCCAGCACTCTGTGTCTACGTACACTAGTGGTGAGTTCCCAAGCCCTCATAACCCAGCCACCTGACACAAAACACTTCAAAACATACATGGTCTCAATTCCTTATCTCTAAACAAAAGTGCAAAATGGGTACTCTGTAAATTCCTTTTTGTGTGTGTGTGTGTGTGTGTGTTCTTGTTTATATTACATCGTGGGGACCAAATGGCCCCACGATGTAATAACCTGAGATCACCTACATTGTGGGGCCCAGCCAGCGGTCCCCACGAGGGAAATGGATTAATAAACATACTAAATGATTTTTTTTTGAAAATGTAAAAATGCAGAATGTTTCCTGTGATGGTTAGGTTTAGGGATAGGGGTAGTGTAGGGGGATAGAAAATACAGTTTGTACAGTATAAAAACCATTACGCCTATGGAGAGTCCCCACTAAGATAGCAAAACAAACCTG
>RJVU01007007.1:14250468-14268001 GCA_003731715.1 Anabarilius grahami | reverse complement strand
GTAGGAGGTCAGTCAGAAATTTATATTTTTAATATTTTAATGAATATTTAGGGCTCAATCACCAATGGTGTGAGGACCCTATTGTAATTTCTAGGTTTATTATTATTTTTCTCTGAAATGAATCGCATTTTTTGAAGGCCTAAACATGCTTAAACTCATGAAACTTTGCACACGTGTCAGAAGTGGTGAAAATTTACATCTGATATGGGTTTCAGAATTGGGTATGGCAAAATGGCTCAATAGCGCCACCTTAAATATTTCAATTAATTTACAAGAATGAAATTCGGTAGACACATGTAACAGCCCAATACCTACAAAAAAATTCCCTGGGACCAAAATCTAAAAACCCAACATGAATTTTCAGCAAGTAATTTTAAATTTCTCTGCAAAATTTTTGCAGTTTTTGCCATTTGCCAAATTCGATGTTTCGCCATGAAACAGGAAGTTGTTGTAACCCGGGCAAACAATGTCCGATCTGCCCCAAACTTCACATGTTTGCTAATAGTCCTGGCCTGAAGACATCTACATGCCAATATTCAGTTACAAACATAGCGCCACCTGCGGGGACCAGGAAATGTTATGTTTTACATTCTGATTAACTCCACATTGAGATTTAAGCAGAACAACATCATAATTGGTCAGTCTAATCTTAAGGCCTTTATGATGTTAAATTGCAAAGATCTTGAGTTTTCGCTGAAGGGTGTGTCCATGGCTGCCTGACGAAGTTTACAGTGAAAATTCAACTGCGCCATCACAGGAATAAATTACGTTTTAAAATCTATTAAAGTAAAAAAAGTTATTTTAAATTGTAATATGGTTAGCCTAAGAGTGATTAAAAAAATGAATCTTACTGACCCCAAACTTTTGAAGAATTGTGTGTGTGTGGGTGTGTATACCGTGATGATAAATGAACCGCAAGTAATTTATACCCGTTTCACCCCTAGTGTTTGTGTGTTTTGTGTAAAAAGAAATTAAATCTTAAATTTGAATGAACACATGTCTTACTCAATATTTACTCAAAATTTTGAAGATCACAAAAAAGGATTGATTTACCAACATATTAAAACTAAAAGTTTTAAAAGTGGGATCTAAAACACTGCATGACTGAAGTTTGTCATATTTTGGTGATTTAATACTGTAATGTAAATGGTGTTTTTTTTTTTTTTTTTTCTTTTTTTTGTAAGGACAAATTTTAAACGTCTCTTTTAAATATGTACAAGATAACAAATTACAGTCTTATAGTGTGCACTTGGAATTGATGAAAACCAGCGCTGTTACTGATAATCTCAAAATGCCCAAATATCAGCTGATTAATTGGTCTATGCTAGGGCTCGGTGGTATATCGAGTTTGTACGATATATCAATTTTTATTTTTTTTTCTAAACCATATAGGATGAGGCAGTACCGTTTATATCGATATGCAGTAGTTTGATATTACAAGCGCATGAGAAAGATAGCGGTGGACACAGTGAACATTATTTATATCAGGGCTCCTGGAGGGCCACTGTCCTGCAAAGTTTAGCTCCAACCCCAATTAAACACACCTGAACCAGCTAATCAAGGTCTTAGAAGGTATACTAGAAATTTACAGGCAGGTGTGTTAGAGCAGAACAGAATAGGAGTGCAATAATTGACTAAAATATACATTTTGCTTAAATATTTGTTGTTGGACGTTAAATATGCCATATATAGAATTGCAAACCTACAGGTGTATTTTTATGATAGCAGTAACTGTAAAAGGGACTGTTGTAATGAGATAATCAAATGTAGGCTGATATAACTAAGCTCAGATGAGTCAGTGTGTTCCTCTTACCAGTTGACATTTAGTCTGTGCTTTTATTTTATTTTTATTTTTTTATCATTTTTAGATTAACTTCTGCTTTAAAAAGCATTATTTTTGTTTTTAGATGTTGTTACAGTGTTACAAGTTGCATCTGTTTTCATAGCCTTCAATATGAGCATTGTTTGTAGGACAACATTGGGCAGGATTTGAAGTAAAAAAAAAAAAAAAAAAGATTAATTCAGATTTGTCTTTATCCAAATAGAAAAAAGTAGAAAATACAGATATGTATACTGTATATCATTCAGCCAAAAATGCAGAGATTAATATATAACATAATTTTAAAAAAAAAATGTTTTGGCCTTGTTGCCCAGCTCTGTGTTTACCTGCTCTACTGTTATTCACTCCGAACAATCTCTGATCTGTCACTCATCCCTGTCATGTGTAGTTAATCAGCCCTCTGCATTGTCACGCATTTATAGCACCGTAGATGATCTGATCTGCATCACGTCATTCCCAGTCTGTGCCTGATTTTGATCCACAGCAGCGATGTCGCTTCAATAATAGTCTGTCTGCGTATAGGAACATTCTGGCCGAGTGTTCCGGCTCCAATTCGATGAGTTCCAGATCATCAGCAGCTCCCACGATGACACTATCCTTATCTGGGACTTCCTCAACGTGTCAACCAATGGACAGACGGAAGGACGATCGCCGTCCCGCACGTATACCTATATATCCAGATAGCAGGTAACGCACGTTTTGACTCGTACGATTTCATTCAAATTCACACAAGTCAAAATACAAACTCTTACTTATATGCGTGTGATCTCTTGACAGGGAAGCTCTGGTGGCGTGCGGAGTGTGTGCGAGTGTGTGTGGGGACTGTTTGGGTGACCCAGTCTATGTGGAAGTGTGCCAGGATCAAAGGTCGAGGAACGCCACCACCACCCCCCCTCCCCTTCACCCTCCTCTCTCCATCTGTCCGTTTTATTTCTCCCCCTCTTCGGTCACTTTGAGGGCCGCCCCATGACACAAACTGCGTCAGTTCTCTTTCTCCCTCTCTGTGGAGGAGGAGACGGAGAAAAGATGGAGAGAGCAATGCCATTAAGCAGTGAACCTGAGGGTGGGCGTGGAGCCCACCCTCCCATCCCCGCCATCGCGTACAGAGTGACGGCTGCCCCAGCTCCGCCCCCTGGGCCCATGAACTCTGTATCTATCTTTTGTTTGTTTTTGTTTTTATTGATTAAAAAAAGAAAAACTAAAGGGAGAAGGCAAGGTCTGAGTGCCTTCCTTCCCTCAGGACTGTTCTGCATGAATGAGCGAGCGATGGGACGTGTAATGTGTGCTGGTCAATTCCTCGGTTTCTGTCTGACTTTTTTTCCCCCTTTTTTTTTTTAAGTTGGGAAATTGACTTCATATTTTCTTTTCTTGTGAAATCGTATGAATAATTGTAGTTTTTTGACTTCTCCTGATATGTCCTTCCATTTCTCGTTTTTAGCGCTGTCCGTCTCGTTTCCCTTTTCACTGTCTGCTCGTCTAGGTTCTGAATGACTCATAACTGATCTGAATTTAGTTGTAAACAGAATTGTCTTGTCTAAAATGGTGTTGTATATTGAAAAGATTTTTTTAAAGAAAAAAAAGCGTTATTAATAAGAATAAAGTACTTGACTGTGAAGGAGTGTTAAGAAGCTTGCACAAGCACATCGTGTTATTTAGTGTGTGTGATCGTACGCATGATTCGCCCCTTTGAGATAAAGGCTTTCCAACAGGCCTAAGTTTCAGTAACCTGTCGTGATGGCTGCCAAGACCTTCCAAATGCGCAGAGACGCTGTTCAAATATTTAAGTTTACCTCCTGCTCCGAATATGTGGAAATTGGCAGTACTGTCATTTTCGTCTTATGATCGCCACCATGGCAACAGCCACAATACATAATTTCAGCACTGTAATGATTTAAAAATGTTTGAATGCAGAGCAGTAATTTAGTTTTAAATCTTAAGAATCAGAGTTCCGTCCTGTGAAAACTGCAGAATAGAATTCCATTGGAATAAGGCATTAGTATAAATGATGGCAGGCCATTGTCAGAATTTGAGATGCAAGGGTGGACGTGAGAGCGATGGAGACATTATAAAGAGGGAGGATCAAAGTCATTTTGCAGACAGGGAGAGAGAGACTACCTCCCAATATGGGTGATCAGGAATGTAGCAGATGACTAGAGTACAGACAAACCCTAAAAAACAGTCCTCATGTGTTTACTATTGAGGAAACTTCTGACTAACTTCTCAGTTATGCTGTACAGAGTTTAGCTTTCTTTTTTGCATAGTCTGTTTCTATGTGAAATTGGTGCGAGTTTTAGGGCTGTAGTTTATACCCTCTGGGTCCACCAGGTGGCAATAAAACAGTGTTGGAGATGCAGTGAGAGTTTTACCCCAAAATACAGGGTGTACTAAAGGTGTCATGGAAAGATAAAACACATTGATAAATCGTCCACAAAATAAATATTTTAATAACATGAATAGTATCAAAATATCTCTCAAGATTTCGCCAGTCCCAAGTGTTTTTGGGACAGAGTAATTTGTAACAGCAACATTTTGCATTACAACACTTGCAGGGCTGGAAGCTCCGGGGTCAGTTCAAATAACTGATACATTACAAACTATCTAAAGTGAAAATCAACTCCTGTTGTGGCCTGTAATGGATATTTTGTTTTGAAAAAGCCACGTACATCAGTGTAGATCAGCGTTTGGTCAAACATGTCTTATACAGGCCATTCAGCAGTTCTGCTCTAATGGTCTAATGGATGTTACAGTCTTTTTAATGGTCAAAATATTTAATTTGTTATTTTGTGCTGCTAATATATACACTATCATTCAAAGATTTGGGGTCAGTAATATAGTTTGTTATATATAATATATATAATTTTTTATATACTTTTATTTAGCAAATGAGTATTATCGATCAAAAGTGACAATAACATTTATAATGTTACAAAGATTTCTATTTCAAATAAATGCTGTTCTTTTGAACATTTTATTCATCAAACAGTCCTGAAATAAAGATCACAAAATATCAAAAATATTTCAGGTAGCACAACTGTTTTCAACATTAATAATAACAAATGTTTCAGGAGCAGCAAATCAGCATATTATAATTAGAATATTATCATTTCTGAAGGATCATGTGAAACTGAGTAATGTTGCTGTAAATTCAGCTTTGCGTCACAGGATTAAATGACATTTTAAAGTATATGAAAATAGGAAACGGTTATTCTGAATTGTAATATTTTAATATTTTGTAATATCTTAAATTTTAACAGTATTACTGTTTTTACTGTATTTTTTTCATCAAATAAATATAGCCATGGTGAAGACTTCTTAAAGGGTACGTTTACACAACAATGTACTAAAAATTTAAGTTTAAAAAATGCTGTATTATGCTGCCAGGCCAGTAGTTGGCGATGTCACTTTTGTAAAGAAACACAACGTGCCTGTAGACTGAACATATAATACGCATGCACATGTCACAGTTTTCACAATTTCGCTTTTTGTAGTTTACACTGAGACAATAACAGTATCGTTTTCAAAAACGTGCACTTTAACCCCAAACTTTTGAACAGTAGTGTATGTCGCTTTCTTTAAATTGCACTTTATTTCATTGGTTGCTGGTTCCTTCATTGCTGATGAATATGAAAGACTCTCAATGCTCCTGGTGACGTATGAACGCCAAAGTATTTGAGGCAAAACCAAAGGAGGGTCTAAAAAGTTTTCCTGTCAAATACATTGTGATTGACTTTGGTTCTTGGTAACAATCTCATGGCTCTTACAGGCCCGAAGCTGACATTTTGATGAGTACAAAGCAGGTCCTTTAATCGCCATTTTGGTCATGAGCATCCAAGTCGGCAAGTCTATTAGGCCATGTACTTGCTATTTTTCCAGCCATACAACTTCACGCAAGTAGAGGGTTTTGCTCTTTCATGGTGGGACAAATCAAAGTCTGTGGCACTGGACATTAGAGGGGAATTCTTTGGCCTCTGAAGTGCTTGGTCCCCTTGTTGACAGGGTTTAGTGACTGGACACTTGCCCAGGAGTCTTTGGTTATGTTTGCATGATTACACAGTGTTTAAGCAACCTCGTCCATTGTGACTTCCACCGAGAGGTCGGCCCTAAAGTCTAACCTACTTATGTTTCAAAGAAGAGTGTCTCTAGATCCTCTGTAAGAAGGGATCTTTACGCACAAGTGTTTGTTGTATTATGGGAGTGGTGGAGGAGCAGTGGAGGTCTGCTGGACTCTTTTGCTCCTCTTGCTGACTGTGGTAAAGCTGCAGGGCTGCAGGTCGGGCTGCTCTCCTGGAGGGAAGCGTTTCATGAAATGCACGTCTCGCTGGTTGGGTAACGTGTTTGGGCCCCTGCGCGGTCGGCCCCTTTTGGTGAAGCCCACGTACCAGCCTACGTAGCGCGCTGACATCCAAGCAGTGTAGTTATTCTCAAGCATTATCTCAATGAAAATGCAGCCTCCGTTTACACTGCTGTCTTTCTGAAATGGAAAAAAATGTATTTACATAAAAAGCTCATTTAAAGGGTTAGTTCACCCAAAAATGAAAATTCTGTCGTTACTCACCCTCATGTCGTTCTAAGACTTTCGATCATCTTCGGAAAACAAATTAAGATATTTTTGATGAAATCTGAGAGCGTTCTTTCCCTCCATAGACAGCTACGCAATTGAAACTTTGATGCTTCAAAACGTTATAAAGAGATCGTAAAACAAATCCATATGAATTGAGTGGTTTAGTCCTAAATTTCTGAAGGGACATGATTGCTTTTTATGATGAACAGATTGAATTTAGGCTTTTACTCGCATATAAACATTGATCAGAAAACAGAAGCTCAACCGAACCTGAACAAACCTCTTGCGAAAACTCAAACATGCTGCGTAACACACGAGAATGAACCTCATTGGTTCTCGCACATGTCAAGCGAACAAGCTTGAGCTTCTGTTTACCACAACTAATGTGTGAGTTGATGAATGCTTATATGTGAATAAAAGCCTAAATTCAATCTGTTCATCATAAAAAGCGATCCAAGTCTCTTCAGAAAATGTGGACTATACTGCTCCATTCATATGGATTCGTTTTACGATCTCTTTAAGCTCTCAGATTTCATCAAAAATATCTTCATTTGCGTTCTAAAGATGAACGAAAGTCTTACGGGTTTGGAACGACATGAGGGTAAATAATTAATGACAGAATTTTCATTTTTTGGGTGAACTAACCCTTTAATATAATTAGTTCCAGATGTCACTATCTTTGGCCCATGATCTATTGTTTTGAGAAAATAATAAAAAAGCTGATTTTGCAAAAACAAGCCTATTTAAGTTTTGGTCTCACTGGAATCATTGTGAAATACGCTTGTTTTTGCCAGCTTTTTCATCAACAGCCCAACAAAGATGTGCAATTTGTTGAGCTTTCACATTGACAAGTGACTTCTGGTTATTGTTTTAAATCATTCAGTGTGAATGCCTCTTCAGAATGTGAATGATTTAAAGGATGTAGATCCTACAATATAAAGTACAATCATTTTTCAGTAACTCACCTTCCCCACAAGCTTCCCCTTACGGTTCATGCACAAGTAGTAGTTCGTCTCCTTCCCTCGTATTCTCACTTGACTCCCAAAGGTGTCAGCCTCCACCACGAGCTGGGCTTGTGAAGAAACACAAAAAGACATACAGACAGGAATATAAAAAGGATGTAAATGATGCTTACATGCAGTAGTTGTATTGTCATAGAAACTGAGTTTAGCAAGACGGCTATAATTGGCAGATGATTTTTTTAATTTCAGGTTGTAGTACAAAGATATGTTGTGATGAACAGAAAAAAAACGTCATAATTTACAGTGTATAGTACAACAGCAAAGAGCTTGTTTACATTTTAGACAAGTCAAGTTGTGATACCAAACAGGACCACATGGAGATGAGTGAAGATGAATGGAGATGAAAAAAAAAAACCTAAACCAACTGCCTTGACCTGACTGCATATAGCTACCTACTACAGTATACACAGATCCATTCAGAATTACTAAACACAGCAACATACACATGACAAATCAAGACATTATCCTGAATGTCTGTGGAAACAATGTGAATGTACTGAAATGTCTATGCATAAATACAATGCGCGATCAGTGCGTCAATATAATGGATTCACGCGTGGTTACTGTACATCAACATGTCCACAAACGTCGTTTTACCTTGATTAAAATTCTCATCCATCAAAACTTTATTAGCGAGACAGTGGTTTGCTTTATTCAGCAGAGAAATGTAGTTTGAATATCATCTGTCCATACAGCGGTGGATGTTTTGACGTTCTGTTCAGTCTGTATTTCACACAGCGCGACGCATGAGGGCTCGTGCTCTTCAGAAACAAGCACAGAATATGCCAGAGCTCGTGTTTTAAAGCAAAACACACTGGATAGAATAATTAACTCAAAACACAACATGAGTCTCTATTCTCTCTTCCATCTCTGATGTATTCAGCCTGGTTTTCTTTACATTAGTTCTGTTTTGGACTGATTGAATGAATTCGCTTACTGGATCATTGGACTGAATACTTTCCCAGAGTTTAGCGGCTTAAAATGATCTGATCTCAAACAGAGAAGTGAAATTGGGTTAAAGTGTTAGAATAGAAGCTTCTACCTAACAGGTGCTTGTGCCACTGTAGATGCTCAGTGTGATTAACTCCGGCTCCAAAGATCATCTAACTGCTTGACGTAAATAACCTTAATGACGCAATTTCACATGCTTCATTAATTTTATTTGCGTTAAGGATTTTGAAATAATCACATGCGTTAATGCTGACAGCCCTAATATACAGTAAGTGGTGTATTATAAACATATTTTTATAAAAACAACTAATATTTACATATATATATATATGTCTAAAAGATATATAACCAATTAAGTAAAATTAATTTAACTATATCATTTTTATGTGCATCATAAGTTACTATTATTTATAAAACAACAAATAAATAATAGTATATATATATATATAATTACACTCATTTGTTTTAATCAGACAGTTATTTAAAGAGTGTTAATCTAATGTCTTCCTAAATGTACAGATAAGCCGACACATTCAGATTATTTCTTACCATATTTGTCCCCATCCTCTCCCATTGCAGTGATTTTCTTGCCGAGCACCTGGATGTGTTTTCCACTGGTCCGGCTGTATAGTTGGTAAACCCGATGGTGCTTCCGGCTCAGGCCATCCCGCACCCCTGTCTGATTCTCTACGTGAACTCCAAAGTTAACATTTTCCACTGCTAACACCTGCACAAACACAGGAGTCAGCCACAAATCACTTTTATTGATTTATGAACTATCAATTGATATATGGTTTTATTATCAGTAACACATTGCAGACTATAAGCACCTGTAATGGGCTGTAGAACAGTAACACGACCTGGAAGCATCTGGCCAAAGAGAAATAGAAAAGACATGTGATTGTGTGACTTTTGCATTTCTTTTAGTTGCTTTTTTAACCTATTTATGGGAGATTAAAGGTGGTTAGCACACTTTTCATTCCTTCCTGAATATCTCTGGGGAATCAAACATTAAGATAACCCTACTAGATGCAAATGAAAGCTTAAGAAAAAAAGGTAAAAAAAAAATGTATATTCAGTTTAACAAAATATTTCCCCTTTTTTTTTTTTTAAATGTATGACTATATTATAGTGTTGGTTGGCACAGTGTTAAAAGACTACAGTTTTAAGAGGGAGGCAACAAGAAAAAAAAGGATGAAAATTTTTATTTTAACCCAAACTAACACCACATGTGAGTATCTGCATGTATTTAAAGATCAATGTTCAGGTCTGCTATGAATTGTTAATAATACTTTATGCCAACCAAGTTCACTCACTCTCTTTTCTTAAATGATGTCAGCCAAGCATCATAATGTATAACAGGCCTCCAAATTTTATACCATAACATAATTGCTTCCGATCTTTATTAACCAACATTCATATATTTTGTCTTTCTCTAATTTTGTATCTTTTTAACTGGAGGGGTTAAGGGCTTTTTAATTTGACAAAAAAACACTCAAAGGTCACAATTTTTGATTGATTGCACCTGATTATGACCCACAAATGAACCCTGATCCAACCAATTCAGGTCTCTCCTATTTTATGAGCACTTCTTATTCAACAAAATGTTACTACTGATTTTGATATGTAAATATGATGCTCATTTTTGTGTGGATCTTGAGCATTTAAATTAAATTAAAAACTAATCATATATGCAATGGCTTGAATACACCTAATCTATGATGGAACATGTTTTCAATTTCTGAATTCGCATAACTTTGATCATTTTTTTTCTGGTGCTTAAAGAATAAATGTCTAAGTTGTGTAACTGTCTGGAGATTTAATAAGCTGGAATACTTGAAAACAATTTGCCATTAGTTGTTTGGTATAAGGTAATGATTTTTTTAAATAAGCTGTAAAGGAATTGTTATTTTAAATTTATATTAAAATGTTGGGGGGAAAACATCTGGCCACTTAATTAAAGTCACCATGGTGTAACCAACATGCAGGAAGCCATTTTGTTGCAATGTGCCAAGAAAACCAAAAAACAGAAGGGACCCCTTTAGAATGTGAGCCCTGATTAACATTTTTTACATAAAAAAAAAAAAGACATTTTAAGACATTTTTTCCAGGTCAAATGGAGTAAGCAATATTTGATATTCATTTTTTTGTTACTTTAAAAATAAGTTTACATAATAATTAATTCTCCATTATTATTATTTTATATATTAATCTAAGTCATCCTTATTTGTAATGGACTGACACATGACTTCTACAGAACAGGGCAAGCAGTCTAAGTAGGATTCAGACATATAAAGTCTCTTCATCATCATCATCATCATCATCATCATCAGATCATCAGTGCTGTTATCTGAGGAGAGACTAGGTGGGATGTGTTATTATGAGAACACAGCATCTGCTGAGGCAACATCGTCTGAGCCAGAGATGAGAAACACAACAAATGCTCAGGCTGGACCTATCAGTATGGAGACTAACTACAAAAAGCCTTCAACTCATACTGAATGATCTTACTCGTGAAACTTACAGCACGACAGCAGAGGACAGGATGGACTGCATCGCTCCAGCGCTTCAATCACCCCGGACAGTGAGATCTTTGAGGCGATGGTTTTAAAAACTGGAGCCAAAACCGGACACAGACCCAGGTGAGCATCTGAGCGCGCGTTGGAGGATTGTTCAGAGAGAGTCTTCTCGCAAGCAAACCTGTTCAGATGTATACTGGAGAACGACAGGTGAAAAACAGGTCATCCTCCTGTGTGACCCCACACTCCACATGACACACTGACAATAGATGGATATTAAAAAGCTTCCCTTGCAATATCCTTAAGAACGCTGCTGTCTTCACACAAAAACGTAGAATTCAGGGGTCCTCCTGCCCTTTAAGAAGTCTTTGCTAGATTTTCTCCTTTTCCAGGCTTCTTTTGTTTGGCTGTGGGGTGGAAAGGACCCCTCTCTCGCCACAGGACAGTGCGTTTGCTGAATGAGAAGGAAGCGCAGCTGAAGTGGAACGGAGATGGGCGGGGTGCGCGCAGGGGCAGGGATGGTGATGGGACGATGTTTCTAGCTCACTTATCATCACCAAGGTGGAGCGATGGAAGGGAAGCGGTTCGACCGTCCAGTAATAACCTAATTCAAAACTTTCAGCACTTTAAAACTGCTTACATAAACCGAGGGACCTTTTAAGAGAAATCGTAAATGGAAAAGGTGCGTGACAGTATAGGCGTCCGCTTAAAGGTGGATTCAGTCATATTTTTGCTAATTTAACGAAATTAATAGTGTTTTGAGAAATACCAAACGCGATAGAGACTCCAGTCCTGTCAGTCATGTGGGGAAAAAAAACTGTTTTAATGTACATGGAGCGGGGCGCCCCCTCACGGGCGCCGCCATGTTGACATGACATTGTCGTGTCATGCAATTAGGCTACTGCACAAACACAACTACACACCCCGCAAATACAGCCATGAAAATCTGTTGTGATTAAATCTAGAATATCCACTATATGGATATGTGTAGTGTAATATGGAGAAAAACAAATGAACAGTAACAAAACGATAAAGATAAACAAACAAGCAACAGCAGTTAGCAAACAAACCTCATGCATCCACACCAACAGGTGTCAGTATAAAGTCCAAAACCACTGGTGGTGTTGGGGTAAATAAGAACCAGCTAAGCCTAAACAAACACTTACTGCATATTTTGCAAATATGATTTCTGAAAAGCCTAAAAGGAGTACTAAGCAATATTAGGCCATATTTGAACACTTCAAAATAGAAGAGAGGGTGTGAGAGAGGTATGTAAGCAACAAGTCGTTCCAAAATTAACATTTCACAGGGATTTCAGAAACACAGCCCGTTTTCCCCCCTCCCCTGACCACGACAGAACCGCAGACACCAGGGTCAGCCAACAAGCGCCAGCGCTGCATGCTCCCCAACCCCCCTTTTCTCGCCCCAGCACCCCTGTGCCCCATCCGTGAGGAGCAATAGATGTGAGCAAGTGAAGGAGAGAGATGTAAATTAGCGGGTAACTAGACAGGTCACAGGCCGCTTGGCGGTTTTGAACATCCCAAATGAGCCGTGTCACATTTCCAAAATACTATAACTCATTTCCTCTCACTTTAAAAATCCCATAATTTCCAGAGACAACAAACATTTTTGATTAGTGTAATGGTTTGATATTTTAGCTCCACTGGAGAGTATACTGAGCAATTAGCAGGTCATAATGACCTGATATTCAACGTATGCTCACCCGGGTGTGTGGACAGTTATATTAGACCGAATTAGGAAGCCTGGTTGACTGGATCACACTAACCATTATGATTGTATAACCTTTTGTACCAGCATTTCTCTGCTCTTTGTCTTTCAGTGTCTGGACTTCAGGCCCTCCACCCAGATTGAATTTTTAGATGAAGTCCAGAGATCTTCATGTGAAAGGTATCAAATGCACTTTCTCCCAGAACTCTTTGAATTTCCGAATATTCTGTTTTAGTTTTCTTAAAGGAACATCTGTGTTGATTACCACACACACACACACACACACATTTTTTTGCCATCAGAGTGAGGACATTCCATAGGCGTAATGGTTTTATACTGTACAAACTGTACATTCTATCCCCCTACACTACCCCTACCCCTAAACCTACCCATCACAGAAAACATTCTGCATTCTTACATTTTTAATAAAACATTGTTTAGTATGTTTTTAAAGCTATTTTAAATGAGGACTCATGAAATGTCCTCATATTTCATGTTTACGTCGTAATACCAGTGTAATACCCATGTCATTATACAAATTTGTGTCCTCATAAATCACAAAAACAAGCACACACACACACACACACACACACACAATGACTCTTCTCTTGTTTCTTAAAAAAATCAAGGTTACAGTGTTTTAAATCCCTCAGAAATTGGCCCTATTTAATTCTATTGAGCGGCACTTATAGAATTAAGGTAAAAAGGGCCAATTTTTGGAGGATTTAATAGCAGAATTGTGAAGTTTATAATTTTTTAAAAGCACTTAAATGAATTATTCTCTTAAAACTTTTGCATTATTTGAGCTGTAAAGATTTTTAATTAATCATTTTTACATTTTTACATATGGCGATAAAGTTGCAAAACTAAATATACTACTTTACGTCGATTATATTAACACATATATTGTGGCTATGCTATTGAAACAGTGAGTATTTTATACGGATTGGCCAACACACTCTCATGGCACTATTTTTCGTATGAATTTGTACTCGTACGTTTTCGTACAATCTGCTCACACCCACCTGATGATAAACATACTTCATGCATACTTTTAATTACGAAATTGATAAAACAGTTACGTTTTCTCTTGAGAACAGGTTGGATTGGCCCCATTTACTTCCATTGTAAGTGCCTCACTGTAACCAAGATTTTTACTTTTTTAGGAAAGGAGGGAAAAGAATTCTTGTGGACATCAACATTACGGCACAAGTGCTGTAGATTGATTATGTGATTTCTCAGATACCATAGTGCTTATGAATACCAATATTTGAAATCAAAGTCTCAGTCAAAGCTCTGGCTGAATGGTTTGAATGTGTGCGCAGTCCAGAACCAAGCATAGTTCATCTATTCTCTCAATGGAGTTCCAAGCTCCTTTTTTTTTACCATCCACTCATTTCTCATGTCCAAGTCTACCAGTTTCAGACAAAATAGGAGTTTCTCCTTCTTCTGTTCATCTCCCTCTGTCTCGTTCTTTCTCTTCCTTTTGGCTCATCTTCCATCTTTCCAGACTTTGAAGGGAGTTCAGACTTCTAATATAAGACAGGTCCTTACCACAACAAAGGAGTCAGCTTTGAGTTTGAATAAACACTTTCTCTCCTTTTTCTGCCTGTCTGTACCCCACTCCCATTTTTCCTTCTCTGTGTTATTTCTCTCTTGGCCCGTGCTGAAGTATGAGCACTTGTTATGCGTTCTCCATGGTAGCCTTTCTTCTGGAATAGATTAGCAGGCCAGGGAGGAAGGGGAAGCGGCGGCAAACCGAAGGGAGAAGAAGGTGTAAAAGGGAGTAAAGTGTGAAAAGAAAGGGACAGAGCGATGGAAAAAGGAAGCAAGGAGCTGAATAATGTGGGGAAAGGAGGATTGTGGAATGACAGAGAAGGAAAGAAGGTCACTGTAGGTAACAGAAACATGCTGTTTGGCTAGTACCCGATGCCAAATCGTTTTTCTTTTGAAACTCAGCTGTGATGGATGTCATCATGCTGGTGATTGCGCCCCAAAATGCCTTCCAAATACCTCGCGTGTTTTCGCTGCTTTCGCAAGCCCTCTTTTTAGCTTCCCCATGTCCTTACATATGCTGCATTGTCATCTCTGGACTCTTTCCTCGTTCTACGGCTTATTAACCCATACTCGGTCACTTCCCCGCTCGCATTTGCAATGTATAACATCATGAGCTGTCATCACTCCTCTCCCCTTCCCTCTCTTTTCCCCTCCTCTCTGGTGTGAGCTGGCTGGGTTAAAACCACAGGTCTCCTCTCTCTGTGCGCTGGCGAGAGCACATGACCGCAGCCACTGAACTGCATATACGTAAATGGACATTCTACCTCCTTTCTGCGTAGTGGAGATGAATTTGCTTTAGTCTGCCGACCACAGGCCTTTTGTAACCACATAGACATATACTCATATAGACGCACTTTTTATATGCATTTTTATTAATGTTTTGGTTAAAAGAGAATCTTATTGTCGCATTATGTATTTCCAACATCTAATTAATCCAATCTGCCTGCAATAGGTAGACATAAATGACATTAGCACTGCCTAAAACAACTCACTGAATCCAGATCTAACCATTTCTGTAAGTAGCAAGAGGAAAAAGAATGTGTGTGTGTTTGAATTGCTAATAGGTAGAACTGTTCCTTTGAGCTTTGTGGAAAAAGTGTTTAACATTCAGGCTGGGCCGTCCTCACAGACTGCCCGAATTCCTCAAATCTGTCAGCCATGCTAGCCAGCTGTCACTCACCTCTAATTTGCTACAACATCATTGACCTGAGGGCTCCTGGCAAATAAACATACACACATATGTTAAGAAAAAAGAAAAAAATCTTGTCTTGTGAGGAGCAGTTTTTTTGTGTTTTTCTGATGCTGGAATGTTGGGTTGCATTATCGTCAAGTTTTGCAAGAGCTGTGCGGCTGCCAGGTGCCTTAGCAAACATGCTATTCTACAGAGTACTTCTGTATATTTTGGGGAACTGTTGTTTTAACCCAGCGGTTTAAGCAACAACATTGACACAGAAGGATAAACTGCCCTGAATTCAAGGGATTTAAGGCTGAGATGAAATATGAGATGGATAAACAAAAATTAGATCAGGTGCAAGTCTTAACCATATATGTACTCACTCACTCACACACACACACACACACACACTACAGTTAAGGCTTGAATCATTTATTTTAATTTAATAACAAAAATGTTATTTGAATACTTTTTCAAAATATTAAATAAATATAATACATTATAATGTACCCCATTTAATTTGCTATAATAATTTTAAATGTATTTTCCTTAATTTATTTTCATAAAAATAAAGGTATATTATTATATAAAATTATATAATTCAACATATAATACATATTATATAATTACATATAATTTATGTAATTGTACATTTGTTTTACTTTTCTCATTGAAGTGCCTGGAAATTTGTATAATTAATAATTTTATTAATAATAATTATAATATTTTACAGGGAAACCAAAATCATATTTCAGTATACAAGGCATGTTGATTTTAACTTTACAATGTTGTTAGTTGTTCACATAATCAGACACTGATATTATTTATATTTATTTTTTTAAAGGTGCAATGTGTAAATTTTAGCGGCATCTATTGGTGAGGTTGTGAACTGCAACTAATGGCTCTCACCCCTCGCACCCCTCCCTGTCGGAGAAGCTACGGTGGCCGTCTGGCTGACACGACAAAGATGTCATCATCTGAGACAGCAGAGAGTACATTAGCCAGTGATATGGCTGTAACCATGTCTTGAACATATGAACATATGACATTTATTTATAAAGCATAAATAAATAGAACAGTGAAGGAAATTCTTGGTCAAATTCTAGCTGAGAAAGAATCATTTGCAAATAATATTTGCATTAATTGGCATTAAAATTTTCACACATGTAGCCTACTTTTATTTGTATGCCTAATATGTCTCGTCATACTCAGTTAAGAATTACATCAATCACATAAATGCATATTTTCAATTCAAAACGGCCATATTTGAGAAAAAATGTTGTGTAGTTTGCATCACTGGATGTTACTGTCGGTCATTTAACATTTCTATCGCAAAGCAGTTGATGTATTAAATGTTGTTTCGCTATTTACATGTTACCTCAGTCTCTTTCAACATTAAACCGATGCTTCTTGCTGGAATTAACTCTGCTTCTGTGAACAGCAAACCCCGCCTACTTTGATTTGATTGGCCATCTCAATCATTTTGACATTGATGAGCATTGTTAGACCACTGAAGCAGACCAAACTAAAAATGTAACTTAAACATTTTTGTCATCCTAACAACACACAGAGCGTTGCATAATGGAGTGCAGCAGAGAATTTTGAATATTGGGGGGGACAATTTGGCCATTTCTAAATATTGGAGGAGGGACTTGTCCCCCTCAATGTCTATGGTGGTTACGGCCCTGGACAATGAAGTGAAAGATGAGGTTTCTCCTTACTTCTAACAAAGAACATCTCAGCTTCTAATAAACCAGACGACAACTACTATTACTACTATTTTGTGCGTATTCAGCGTAGTGACGCTGCAAGCTGCCTCTAAAAACACCAGAAACGCGATCTGTAGAGCAGTTTGTCCATTTAGGGTTACTGTAGAAACATGCCGGCGCATAATGGCGACTTGACATGTAAGGGGACCCGCGGTGTGTGAGATAGAAATGGCTCATTCTAAGGTAATAAAAACATAACGGTTCATTATGTAAGGTCTTTATGCACCACTGAAAACATAATTATGTATATTATATTGCATTTCTGTCAATAGATCCTCACAAATTTTACACACTGCACCTTTCAAACTATAATAATATTGTTTAATATAATAAATAATTTAATATATTAAAATGTAATACATTTGAATTATTTATTACAATTTAATTTGTTTCTTGTTTAAATGCCTAGAAA
>RJVU01007007.1:14224518-14243356 GCA_003731715.1 Anabarilius grahami | reverse complement strand
GCTAAGTATAGCTCTATAGACTATACTGTAGGCTATATACTATCAGTGTTTTCAAATGTTTTGCCAACAATAAAACGTTAGATTACAAGTTAATCGAAACTCGTGTTTGCTTTAGAAGATAAGCAACAGCACTTTCGGTTACATTTTGTACACTGACAAAATGTAAATAGCTACTATCATTAATTATCACTGTAATACATATTTACTAGTGGCGTGAAAAACCTTACTGACCTTAACAACAATGACCATGAAAAACTGTTTACACCACTCCACAATCATGTCCTCTTTTTGGCCATTAATGAGAGTAAATGTGTTTGTTTGGTGGGTCGATTTAAGTTGCTTTATTTCCGACTCTGCTCTATGCCATTTAGTATGCACTTAAGGTAATGGAAAGCAGGAGAATATCATGGAAACCCTGTAGTCTGCTGCTCAACCAATCGCGAGCGGCTGGATTATTCCTCACAAAACCTTTTAATACCTCTGTTCACTAATGATCCGGACCCGCGGCCCTTTAATCCCCACTACATTAATTAAAAAGAGCACAAGCCCTTGGAAGATCATGCCATCTGCTGCAGTTTCATTCCACAGACAGATTGTGTTTGGTACTTATTTAAAACAGAATTTCTTTACTTGTCAGGGAAGGCAGAAGGAATGAGAAAGGGATAAGTCTGCAGGAATTAAATGGGCGAAAAAATATAGAGTTCAGCTTTGTTGCCTACTTTTGTAACCCATCACGTATTTATAATAACAATAGCCTAATGCAAAATGTTAGTCTGAATATTAAATGTAATTCTCACTTTTTATATCTGAACTAATATCAAAAATTGTTCAAGATTAGGCCTATTTTGTGTCACCTATTTTGATGCTTATGGAACTTGCGCCTTTTCAGCGCTGCGCTCATTGTGTTTGTGTTTCCACAGCATGAAGGTAAGATCTTACGGATTTAAAATCTTACCGGTCTACTGACATTTGTTATGACATCCCTTCAAACAATGCAATGCTCATGATAGCTTTTATTAACTCTACAATAAGTAAATCCACTTCACCAGCTAGTTACTCTTCGACAGCTCTGCCATAGAAATATAGGCTACAGAGCTACCGCTAAAAACGGAAGTTCAAAGACAATTTCTAAAGATGGCTGCGCCCTTGTTTCTCTGGCGCATAAAGTCTATAATAACGGCTTGTTGGATCAGCTTCAACCCCCCCCCATTCATGATACATACATTATTGGTTGAGGTTTTTGGCATTTAAACACGTTGAAACACTTTGCAAGTTAAAATAGCTATTTAGTATTCAAAGTTTTTAACTTACAAAATGAATCATAAAAACGAGGTAACACCATTCAGTTAAACGAATTATGGTTAATAACAGGCAAAGTGGAATAATATTGTAAGTTATTATACTTTTTTATTATTATTATTTATTTATTGTTTACGAAATGGCGGTAGGAGAAAAGCAAAACCCCAACAACATATAATTGTGAAACGATCCGAATTTTAACAGTCAATGAAACAAATTGAAAAAGAAGACACAATAAAGTATATAAAAACTAGTGTTTAGTGTCCTGTCTCCCTCATCCAAACACACGCACTCTCTCTCACTCTTGCGCACGTGCCATTGGCCACAGGCGCGCGCTCTAGTGCTAAAGTACAAGGTTCAGGGACTTACCACTTCATTGTCATTAGCGTGCTCATTCTCTCTCGAAATGTTACTGTGCGTTTGAGAGGATTATTGTCTACCATTTTAAAGCTTTAACTATGAGGGTTTTGTTTGGTCGTTTATTTGAAGGCACGCATTAGGAAGGAGCCTATTTCAATGGAGCTGTGGATATGGACATGGCAGGTAACCAGCCTCGCGCTCATCGCGTCTGTGATGGATGTAGTTCTGGCACAGATTCGTTACACCATCCCAGAGGAACTGGAGCACGGGGCTTTTGTTGGAAATATTGCGGAGGATCTGGGATTAGACACCAACAAACTCTCAATCCGCCGATTTAGAATAGTCTCAGGTGCAAAACGGCAATATTTAGAGGTGAATTTAGAAAACGGGGTTTTATTCGTCAATGAAAGAATTGACCGAGAAGAGTTGTGCGAACAAAATCCATATTGTTCATTCCATCTTCAGGTTGTGATCGAAAACCCATTAGAATTGTATAGGGTCGAAGCTGAAATATTAGATGTAAACGACAACTCTCCTGTCTTTCCCTGGAGTGAATTTAACCTGGATATCTCCGAATCCGCCGCGCCTGGATCGCGCTTCCCACTGGAAAGCGCGCAGGACCTGGACGTCGGTGACAACTCTCTGCGCTCGTATTTGCTGAGCGTAAACGAACACTTCGTCCTGGATGTCCAGACGCGCAGCGACGGCAGTAAATTCGCAGAACTGATTCTCGAAAGTCCGCTGGACCGGGAGCAGCAGAAGACTCACTTGATGGTTCTTACTGCGGTGGACGGAGGCTCGCCCGAGAGGTCGGGCACTGCGCAAATAAACATAACTGTACTGGATGCCAACGACAACGCGCCTGTGTTCGATCAGAACTTTTATAAAGTGAAGCTGGCTGAAAACGCTCCGCGAGGCACTGTCGTGATAAAACTAAACGCCACTGATCTCGATGAGGGACCCAATGGAGAGATCACATACTCTTTTAGCGGGCACGCTCCAATGAGAGTGCGCGAGCTGTTCAGCGTGGATTCCCGCACTGGAGAAATCAAAGTAAAAGGAGTTATAGATTATGAAAAGGCACGAATGCACGAGATTTATGTACAAGCCAAAGACAAGGGACCGTCTGCGGTGGCAGTGCACTGCAAAGTGATGGTTAACATCATAGACGTCAACGACAATCTTCCTGAAGTGATTCTTACATCAGTATCTACACCTGTCCAAGAAGATGCGCCCCCTGGCACAGTGATAGCAGTCATTAGCGTTATGGATAAAGATTCTGGGGAAAACGGAAATGTTGATTGTGAAATTCCTCATCACGTTCCCTTTCAGCTGCACTCGTCTTTTAAAAACTATTATACTTTGGTTACGTGTGATTTTCTGGACAGAGAGACCATTTCAGAGTATAACATCACTCTGACGGCGCGTGATATGGGCTCGCCGCCTCTTTTTACAAGGAAAACAATTTTAGTGCAAGTGTCTGACATTAACGATAACGCGCCTCGTTTCAAACAGCCATCCTACACGGTCTACCTGACCGAAAACAACGCGCCAGGAGCCTCAATTTGCACTATCACCGCACAAGACGCAGACGCGGATCAGAATTCCTACTTATCCTACTCTATTCTAGAAAACGGCATCCATGGAATGCCAGTGTCCACCTACGTGTCCATCAATTCAGATAACGGCAACATTTACGCCCTGCGTTCTTTCGACCACGAGCAGCTCAGAAACTTTCAGATCGTGGTTCAGGCCGAAGATGCTGGTTTCCCGCCTCTCCGCGCGAATGTAACAGTTAACGTGTTTGTTTTAGATCAGAATGACAATCCTCCAGTCGTTGTATCCCCAATGCCCGAGAATGACACCGCAGCGGTTGTAGTTGTCCCTAAATATGCTGATGCCGGATACCTAGTGGCTAAAATCACCGCCATGGACGCGGATGCTGGGCAAAACTCGCGTCTCTTTTATGAAGTCCTCCAAGCTACAGATCTCAGTTTGTTCAGTGTTGCGCTGTACACTGGGGAGATCAGGACAATTCGCCGGCTGATGGACAACGACCCCAGGAGGCAGAGGCTAGTGGTTGTAGTCAAGGACAACGGTCAGCCGCCCCTATCGGCCACGGCCTCCATCATGTTGTCAGTTGTTGACAGCGTGCCAGAATCCTTGCCTGATTTTGGTGACCTCGCGCTCAGCCCTCAGTACAGGTCAGACCTCACGCTGTATTTAATCGTGTCTCTGGGCGCGGTTTCATTCACGTTTCTTGTGGCTATTATTGTCCTGGCTACAATTAAGGGACACAAGGACAAAAACTCGTGCTGTGGATTAAATTCCAAGGACCCCACCAGTGACGTCATTAAAAAGTCTAACTTGAACATTCACATATCACCTGGATCAAATGGACCCACGCACTGCGTGGAAGTAAACGCGAACAACCCAATAGGTCAAAACTACTGCTATAAAATGTGTTTAACTCCAGAGTCATCTAAAAGTGACTTCATGTTCCTCAAGCCTTGTAGCCCGACGGGAATATCTTCCCGAAATAACATCAAGGAAATGGAAAACAAAACTTTGACCTGGAGCCCAACCAGCCACAGTCATGGTACAAGGAATGGGACGACCTCTACAAACGAGGTAATTAATCAACAAAAAATGATCTCAAGTTTGTCCACTAGATGGAGACTTCAGATAGTTGTTGTTCTTTAATCTGCCCAGAAATTGGCTGGAGATTAATAAAAATGTGAACAAAAACCTGTAAATTGTAATTTAATTACACACATAAATTATATTTGAACATGCCAATGTAAGTACTTCATGCAGAACAATAATAACTGTGTTGGAATAACAAGTAACGCGAGTTATGTAATCAGATTACTTTTTTCAAGTAGCTAGTGAATTAACGCATTACTTTTAAATTTACAACAAAATATCTGAGTTACTTTTTCAAATAAGTAACGCAAGTTACCTCTCCTGTCCCATTGAGAGAAAACGAGAGTAATAACTCTGTATTATTTTTTTCTGTGAACTATACCTTTAAATGTAATATAATATAATAATTGCCGATTATAATAATTAAATAATAACAATAACAAAAACCATATTATAATAATAATAATAAAAATAATTGTAATAATAACAATAATACTAATAATAATAATTATTATTATTATCCATCTGCTGAACAGCAATGTCTGAAATTGTTTATTCTACCTTTGAGCTATACTGGATATAATTTTTTTCTGTGAACTAGACCTTAAAATTCTTAATGCAGAGTTCATGAATAAATTATAAAATAAACAAATGCATTTTTGTCAATGCTCCAAATTGTAGATATACTGCAACAAGGTGATGAATTAGTAAAGTCACTTAGTGCTTTAGTGACTGTTTTTGGTGTGTTCTGAGATCTTTCCTGTTCTTGGCATTGACATTATGTTTGTAGTACATTCTTGTGCCTCTCCTGTGTAAGTGGAGTAAATATTTTAACTTTTGTTTTCTTTTCAGCTCAGACAGGGTAACAAAGACCAAACACTGACCAAGAACCAGCTTAATTATACATATAAAAGGTAATTAAAGTAAAAGCTGATTCTATTTCTCTCTCTCTCTCACCTCCCTCCCCTTCACTCTCTCTCACATGCACAAAGCATCTGACGTGTCCATGTTTTTGTTTTTCTAGTCATACTCCAATAAACACAGGTAGGACACTGCAGCGCAAACTGATTCAAGACTCAGACAACTATGCTTTCACATCTGTTCCACAGTACTGGACCTGGGGAAATCACATGCATGGTAAAATCATTATATTTGTCTTCCCTAAAAACATGTTTAGTTAAAAAGCATGTTCAAAAAGACCAGATTTATATATTCTGTACAGTTTTCTTGTGATTTAACTGAATTGAACTTTTCTTTGTCATTTAAAACAGATTATAAGACCTCACCTAAGGTTGGTGGCTTTCCAAACCGCTCATGGACACGTTACAACCAACAGGATTCAATTCAACCCTCACCAGACTATCAACATAATGTTTACATTCCTGGAACACCATCAACACTCTGTACACTCAAGCTGGCAAACAATGGGGACATTGAAGTCTACAACTCATTCTCAACTTTTGGCAAAAAGAAAAAGCCAAACAATAACCTTCAAGAGGACGCAGTAATAACCAATGATTTTTTCAAATGATTTTTCCAATTGTATTTTTCACCTGTAGGTTACTTTCTGTATATAAGTTGTATATATTTCAGTTGTATATATTTCAGTCAGATTATATGTGCTGTTTAATTTGCCTTCATAAATTTCACAACAAGATAGCACTTAAAGTACTCTGATAATTTGTTTATTTTTATTTTTTTTCATCGTTTTCCAGATATCTTCAGTGTTCAGAAACTTTCTGAAAGCATTAAACAGATGCTTTCAGAACCGCTGCGGCTTTAATTGTTATTACCCATATTGGTGAGAATTCAGGTTATATTTTCCAAAATGATATCCCTTTCGTTTCCAAAATGTACAGAATAAAGAATATTATTAGAATTTATTTAATATTGCTTTTTGGTCTTTCTCCTTAAAAAAAAAAAAAAAGTAGGGTTTTCAATGCAGTGGTTCTTGCTGTGCCAAAATGACAAGAAACACCATTTATTGTCTATTCCCACCCTCCATGACAGAAAAAAGTTCAGGTAGAGTAGCAAAATATGTAGAGCGTTGCTTGAATTTATAGGTGGATCTTACATGTATAACATTAAGGCCCAGTTTCACAGACAGGGCTTATATTAAATTAGTTCAATTAGGACATTTAAGTAGCTTTTATAAACAGGCCTTAGAAAAAAAAGAAAAGAAACATTACTGGTGTGCATCTTGAGACAAAACAATGGCACTGACATATTTTAAGATATCGTCCCCTTGGAATTATAAGGTTCTATCTGCATTCTGAGCAGTTCAGAATTATTGAGCTTCAAAGTTTTTGCATTCCATTGGACTTTGTAGATATAACCTTTTTCTAAATAAAAAGTCCCCAAATGTACTCAACATTAGCAAAAACATCACATAATGTAAATAATTTGTCACAGAATAAGAATATGTGAATAACTCAATTTTGACAAAAATGTCAGAGAGAACCTTATAATTCCAAGGGGATGATATGTCAGTGCAAGTTGCTTTCATTTAAAACAGCTCAAACATACATTTTTGTCTGGGATTAGGTTTAAGCCTCGTCTGTGAAACCAGGGGTATATCAACATGGCATTACACAATGGCATTATTCTACAAATGG
This sequence comes from Anabarilius grahami, assembly GCA_003731715.1. NCBI lineage: Eukaryota > Metazoa > Chordata > Actinopteri > Cypriniformes > Xenocyprididae > Anabarilius > Anabarilius grahami. The sequence goes on along the minus strand of RJVU01007007.1, from coordinate 14,236,436 downwards.
TTTGAAGAGACATGTATTCACAGTGCTTCTTTATAGATTAGCTACACACCAGAAATTGCTGCAGATTAGGTGATTTAATTGTTACCAATTAGATAATTACAATTAATTGTAGCCAGCCTGTGTGTGAAATATTATTATCAGTATTTTATATATATATATATAGAGAGAGAGAGAGAGAGAGAGATCAAAGCCTGTTCAATGATTTTATATATATATCATATATAAAATCATTGAACAGGCTTTGATATCTATCTACAACTCTGAGTTTAGGAATGAAAAAAGTGTTCATTTCAGTAATAAAGTGAGCATTTTCGCGCAGAAATGAATTTTTGTTGTTGTTGTTAATTTTAACAATAACAAACATGGTTTTATTTTGATTGGCTTATCAGCGGAACCAAGTCACATTATGGATCTGTCCGTGGTGCTGAACTTGCTTTTTGTTTGTTGACGCCCATATATAGAGTACCTTATATAGATATACATTTTTTTGTTACTTTCAACATTTGCAGACAAACTGTACATTATATATGCTAGACTTCCAGAAAGTTAAAGTCAAAAGTAATTTCAGAAATAATAATCTTTCATGAATATTCTTTATTTTTTTTTCCATAAAATAATTTTTTCTATGAAAACGTTTATCTTCACACGATGTCGCTGCACTACTGCTATTCACTTTAAGGTGGAATGGGATGCAAGCACAGCCATGCTTTGCTTTCCTAATGCTGTTGGACAGAGGCAGTCAGAGCAACACTGAAGCTCAGCTGAATCTGATCAGCGGGCGGGATCCACGGCACGGCGCTATGGCGATGCTCTGCTGGATGCTTTTACGAATCCAAATACCCGCTAACCTCCGTTCGTTTTCTAAAACATTGCTATATTTCTTGTGAAAGACAGCGAAAGCATAGACGTGCGCTCTGCAATGGATCCAAGGAGGAGATGGCGTCTCGGTTTCGCCGTCCTCTCCGCGCTGTGGAGTCTCGCCTCGGCTGTAACAAGATACTCCATCCCGGAGGAAATTCCAGTGGGCTCCGTGATCGCAAATATCGCCACGGATTTGGGCCTTGACGCGCACAGCCTGTTGGAACGAAAGGTAAAGCTGGATTATATTCATAGCAAGAAATACCTAGAGATAAATAAAGACACAGGAGAACTGTTTATAGCTGAGAAAATTGACCGGGAGTATTTATGCCCGGCCAAAACATCATCATTCTGTTTCCTCAAGATGGATGTGATAATCGAGAGTCCAATACGCATATTTAATATCGAATTGGAAATTATGGACATAAATGACAACGCGCCTCAGTTCAGAAGGGAGAGAATACCACTCGATGTTTCGGAATCAGCAACACCTGGAGAAAGGTTTTCTTTAACAAACGCGGTGGATGCAGATGTTGGAGAGAACTCAATCGAGACCTATTACCTGAGTGAAAGTAACGAGTTTACCATTGAAATCCAGTCTGGAAGTGACGGGACTAAATACGTCGACCTGGTGCTAAAAGCTAGTTTGGACAGGGAAAAACAAGCTGTCCACACACTAACCCTCACCGCCGTGGACGGCGGCATACCTGCGCGTTCAGGTACGGCCAGCATTATCATTCAAGTGCTGGATATCAACGACAACGCCCCTCAGTTGGATCGACAAGTCTACTCTGTTGACCTCATTGAAAATGCACCAATCGGGACACTGATTATGCAGCTAAATGCAACAGATTTGGATGAGGGTGCCAATGCGGATGTCATATACTCTTTCACTTTATACACATCTGAGAAAACACAAGAAAAGTTCTCTTTGGATCCCACCAATGGAGAAATAAGAGTAAAAGACGTGATTGATTTTGAAGAAGTAAAGAGTTTTGAGATGTATGTTGAAGCCAAGGACAAGGCAGTGAATCCGCTTTCAGGTCATTGTAAAATTTTAGTGTTCATCACCGATCTAAACGACAACCATCCCGAGATTACGATAAAGTCTTCACAGAGTTTGATTAAAGAAAATGACCCTGTAGGAACGGTGATCGCCGTCATCAGCGTGAGCGACAGGGACTCTGGAGATAATGGCAAAGTTGTTCTCTCCATCCACAATGCTGAAGTGTTACCTTTTGCTCTTAATAAGTCATCGGAAGACTTTTTTGCATTAACAGTCACTGAATCACTTGACCGTGAGCGCATCCACAGTTATGACATCACACTTCTCGTGACCGACAGAGGAACACCTCCTCTGACCGATAACGAAACGATCAGTGTTACAATTCAAGACGTCAATGATAACGCCCCAGCGTTCCCCCAAACCCTCTATACCATTCATCTGATGGAAAACAATGAGCCTGGAGCACTGCTAGCCTCATTAACTGCTTATGACCCAGACCTGCATGAAAATCAGTATCTTGTTTACTTCATCATAGAGAAGGAGATAGCCAACACCTCAATGTCCATGCTGTTTTCCATCAATCCAGAAAACGGCAACCTCTACGCCTTACGCACGTTTGACTACGAAAGAGAGAAGGAGTTTCTGTTTCATATTGAAGCAAGAGATTCTGGGCTCCCTCCTCTTAGCAATAATGTGACCGTACACATTATCATCCTGGACCAAAACGACAACACGCCCCTCATAGTTTCTCCATGGCGTCCGCAGGGTGCTGTTATAGAAGAAAAAATCCCGAGGTCAAGCGATAAAGGATCCCTGGTCACCAAGGTCATTGCGTTGGACGCCGACTCCATGCAGAACTCGCGTATAACATATCAGTTTCTCCAGATCACCGACACCCCACTATTCAGCCTCGATCAGTACAACGGCGAGATACGAACCACACGGATGTTCAGTTACAGAGACCCCAAAGATCAACACCTGATCATCATAGCCAGAGACAATGGAGAACCTCCTCGCTCCGCCACGGTGACCATCAAGATCTCCACAGTGGACCAAGTAGTCACGCAGTTTAAAGAAACCACAGAGGTGCCTGTCGAATACGACCTGATCACCGATCTAAACCTGTACTTGTTGATCAGTTTGGGGTCGGTGTTGTTTCTGCTGCTCATTACCATCCTGGTGATCATAGTGCTGAAATGTCAGGAACCGAAACCCTCACAAGCGGCTCCTCAGGGAAGGAACAGCATCATCAGCCAGAGGAACTCCTCCACTATCGCTGACTCTACTCTCATCTCAAGTGATGCCTACTGGTACAGTCTGTTTCTGGCAGAGACTAGAAAAGGGAAGGTGGTGGTGCGGCAACCTCTTCCTAACGGAGCGGGGTTTATTGTTTCAAGTATCCCGGGGAGTTCTGTGCTGACTGAGACCAGTGCATCAAGATCTTCCACTTTACAGGTACTGTAACCACTACAAAGTGACTCCGAAATGTATTTGAACACATAGGCCACACTTAAAAAAGTCTGCATTACATAACATCAAGCCAAGTGAATTTATTTTAAATAAATATAGCTCAAGGACACTTTTTAAGTAAAACATTTAAAATTGATAAACTAATCCATATACTGTTAAAAAAGTATATGCATTGGTATAGGTGTAAAAAAGTGTGTATTGTAAATGATACACTGCAACAATCTGTTTTTGATATTTATAATTCATCAAGTAGGACACTCAGTGTGTATGCATCAGTATGTGTCTAAATTTGGATGTGAGTGGGAGAACGGGTATGACATGCAGTGATGGAGGTGTGAAGTGAAGGAAGAGTGAGACAGAAGCACTGACAGTGAGAATTTTCCACACCTTTAAAGGATTAGTTCACCCAAAAATGAAAATTCTGTCATTAATTACTCACCCTCATGTTGTTACAAACCCTTAAGACTTTCGTTCATCTGCAGAATGCAAATGAAGATCTTTTTGATGAAAACTGAGAACTTTCTGTCCCTCCATAGACAGCTACGCTTTGACGCTTTAAAAAGTTCATAAAGAGATCGTAAAACTAATCCATTTGAATTGAGCGGTTTAGTCCATTTTTTTTTAATGGACATGATAGCTTTAAATGATAAACAGATTGAATTTAGGCTTTTATTCATATTAACATTCATAAACTCACACATCATTTGTGGTAAATGGAAGCTCAAGCATGTTTGCTTGATGCGTGTGAGAACCAATGAGGTTCGTTCATATGTGTTACACAAGCACGTTTGAGCTTCCAGAAGAGGTTTGTTCTCGTGTGTCATTCAGGTTTGGTTGAGCATCTGTTTATATTCTCTGATCAATGTTTATATGCGAATAAAAGCCTTAATTCAATCTGTTCATCATATAAAGCAATCGCGTCTCTTTTGGACTAAACGGCTAAATTCATATGGATTCGTTTTATGATCTCCTTTTTGAAGCGTAAAATTTTCAATTGCATAGCTGTCTATGGAGGAACAGAAAGTTCTCAGATTTCATCAAAAATATCTTCATTTGTGTTTGGAACGACATGAGGGTGAGTAATTAATGACAGAATTTTATTTTTGGGTGAACTAATCCTTTAAGTCAGCCCAAATCTGTCTTAGAGAGCTTTTTTTGAGCTGTCTCTAAATGGTTGCTATCACTCACACTTAATCACACTCAGATATGCAACCTTAATTTTAGAGTCTTTTTAATAAATATAAGATTGCTATGTATATATATATATAAAAAACACACCTAAAATGTATTTTTGTATTTTTAAGATTGGAAATGTATTTTCTTGCCCATTAAAGTACATTTTGTAATATATTTTGGCATTTGGAGGTTTAAATCTATCATTCGTCATTGGTTCCCTCAGCACAAGGTGCATAGGGCAGCAAGCTTCCTCCAAAGAGTCTTATCTGAGGTGGCGCTCCCAACATCTTCACATCTGACGCCAGCATTTCGTAGGTCTTCTCTGAACATTGGCGCCATGTTTTACAGGGTCGGCCTCATTTCCGCTTGCCTCCTGTCCGCAGTCTTTAAGTATAAATTATCTGGTAGGCAAAGAATATGACCTGCCTACTGCATTCAACATTCCGCCACAATAATTAAGCATATATTTGAAATTTGTTTTGGCCAGAAAAAAAGTTTGCCTTATGGATGAGATGAGGAATTGGTTTATGCAGTTCCAGGTCATCAAGGATGATTTTGCAGGGTAAATCGAGGGCCTGGATATAGATGAAGTAAAGATAGACAAAGTAAAAAAAAATTTCTTGCAACAAAAATGCAATACCTTCAGTCAAGTATGAGAAGGCCCAGTAATATTATGTTGTTTATCACTCTATTTTGTTTCTTAAACACAATGTTCCATGTTACTATTTAAAAACGAAACTATTTAAGAGCTACAGAAATGCTTGAGATGCAGCATTCCTGTAGCTCAAACTATAGAGTATGGCACTAAAGTTGCTTTGCCAAATGTAAAATGTAAAACATTTTATGTTCTGCGGTCTTGACTCTGTTTGATTAATTGTTTCTCCATCTGTTGACAGGAATCAAGCAGTGATTTACCATGATGTGGACATGTTGACTGATGGTTTACAACCTTCCACACCAGGCTGACTGTCCATGAGGGACAGATTGATCTTCTGCTTTACCGTTTTTCAGGGTTTCATTTATTAATTTATTCAATGAACTCTGTTCAGTTATTTTTATTCTCCTGCTTCCTCTTCTTCAACATTGCCTTTTGGGCTAATTGAAGAATTAACTTTCAATTGACTGTTTTGATATTGAGACCAACATTGTGTCAGAGAAAGACATTCAGCACTGCTGGATCTCATATTTTTGGCGATTTAAGGCTGGGTCTAACAACTATATGTCAGCCATTTGTAACCACATTGAGCATGACTTTGCATGGCTATGACAAACAAAATGGACTTTTTGTATCTAAAAGATTTCTATATAGACTCTATGACAGAAGAGAGAGAAGTGATACTACAAGAAGAACCTACCTGGACGTTCAGCCTTTTGTGGTTCCAGTAAGATATGAACTACAAGTACAGCTGGTTCTGCTATTAATGATGCTCTATTTTTACAGTTTGAACATGCTGATGAGAAAGCTGTGATCAGATGAGCACAATCTAATGAGCCAGGCGTTGTCTATACCTCAAAACACTTGGTTTGACATCAATGTGGTGCACATGTATACATAGATTCATGTTTGTTTTTCTCCTGTTCTGTAAACGGCCTAAAATTGACATTCTCTGGCAAGAGCATTTTGAAAATTAAAGAGCGTTATTTTAAATAATAGACAAAAGCTACAAAGAGTAATAATTACATCAGTATGGCAATTGCCATTGTGATGTGCTAAAATTTTACTGAAAACCAAGGAGACAAAAGAAGTGCAAATCCAACAAAAAGGTTACAAATGTATTAATCTATCTTTTTGCAGATATATGTAGCCAATGCCAGAATATTATTCTGCCACAAATATTAATAATTTACAACAATATAAACTTTTTCTTTTGTACAAGCATCAACATTATTAAATTGCTGTTGAGTGTCATTTTTGGCCCTGTTGACTGAATTTTTTGAGGTTTATATTGTTTTGTATTATGAAAATGAGATAAAAATGCTTGTTAATGTATTTAATGCTGCTTCTTTTATGATGACAGTGCAATGTTTTCAGAAATTATTATTGGCGGTGAGATATTTGGCAGTTTTATTATATCATTATTATGTAGATCTAATTATATCATTACAGAAATCCAAGCTATATTCCTTTCCGATTTGTTGCAGCAACCGGAGAAGGAGTGGGAAGGAAAGGAGTGAGGAAAAAAATGTGGTGTAGGAGGGACAAAGAGAAAGAGAGAGGGGAAAAAAACAGCAATATAGGTCAGTTGAAACATGTGATCTGTATTTAGATTGACACATGCTGTGACCAAGAGACAGAATGACACTCAAAGTTACCTTTATAGAATTGACAGCCATGTAATTCATTTTAACTTACTTTCCATAAAGATGACAGCTCAAATTTGAGTTCCTGGCAGCAGATTTGAGAATTTAGAGCAAAATGACACAAGTAAAAAATATGAAACAACAAAAAAACGGTATGAAGTTCAGTATCTTGATACTATCAACATACATCACGGTCTCATCGACATGCCTTGGGTTACTCGCTTCTGTATTTGTATTTACATTCTGTTGCCTTACTTGCGAAATGTCCATATGCAAACAAAGTAAACAATGCCTTTGTGTCCTTGCTGGACTTTATGATTTGCCCTTTGCTTGTAAATACAGCAACCTGAATAAAATCTTTTACGGTATATTTCTGGAGTTTCAGATTCACTATCTTGAGTTGAGAGAGTATCTGATCGCATATTGACAAAACACACCGTTTCATTGGTGCTGACCTAGGCAGCACTGTCTCCATAGAAACAGTCGCCATGACAACACCTCCATCTCTTCAGATTTAGAGAAGCACACCTTTTTTTTTTTTTTTTACCTCCCCAACCCATACTGTCAAACTGCCTCTTTCTCCCTCTGCATCTTTCTTTCAAACACATTCACATTCAAACAGTTTTCAGGCCTTGATACATGATATGCTTATACTGTGATTTAGAGTACAGATCTGAGTATTGCATCAAACTCCAATAGATATGGCATCAAACGTTTAACTAAAGGGATAGTTATAAAATATTCATAGTATTAAAAAAAAATTAATGATAGGACAGTCTCAATGAGCTTCCCATTTAATAAGGATTGGGTTATTTTTGCCTTGGGAAGTCAAGGATATACACACAATGTAATAAATTCTGATTTAGTATTGAATAGGCAGGAGAGAAGTACTGCTGATACTGTTTGTGTGTGTGTGTGTGTGTGTGTGTGTTATACATATTTCTACCACTAGTCGGGGGTATTTAGCACGCAAAAGCCTGACACAGCAGTTTGCAGATCTGTCACAGTATCTCGCACAGGATACACGCGTGCTTCAGCTGCTCTGTGGCTTCTGTAGCACGAAAAGTCTCTTACTAGACTTGACAGATAACAGACATGGAACTCAGCATTCTTTGCTCAGTGTTTTTCTTAGTAATTGATAGGCCTACAATACCAACCGAAGCTCCTAAAATACACAGAAATGCCATTTAAACTGTTTTAAAGTTTAAAAAAGTTTCCATTTTTAATTTAGAGTGCACCATCGCTGTCCTCAGGGCAAACCACATTTATCCATCTCGACTCGCCCTTACAAAAAATAAGTTTATTCAAGTGTGGTATAAGTATTCTTCTTTTAAAATAAAAATAAGAAAGTATACTTTTAGTCTACTTAATATGTAGGCCTACTTTTCAGAAATATACTTAAATTACTTTTAAGTATACTTGACTTATACTGACAGAAATATTTGTATATTTGATCTCTTTTGATCGAGATCTACTTAAAAGTATAATTACATATTCTAAGTGTACTTGGCTTGCAGTTGTGTTTACTCGTTTGATTGAATAGCCTACTTTTTTCACATAGTTTTCATACTGTCTTATAAACTTACATGTTTTGGCATCCAATACAATAGATTTGTTTGAAAAAAATTGATTTATAAGAAAACAGATATGTTCCTAATTCTGGGTATGTACATGGAAGAGTAGAAATTGTTGAAAAAAAGTTCTTTTTTGTTGTATTTTTGTGCACAAAAAGTATTCTCGTTGCGTCATAACATTAAGGTTGAACCACTTAACGTGGACTATTTTAATGATGTCTTTGCTACCTTTCTGGGCATTGAAATGTGCAATGATGTTGCTGCCTATGTGTGGTTCAGATACCTCTTAGATTTCATCAAAAAACAAAACAAAAAAAACACTCAAATGTGTCACTGAGCACAAAATGAAGCCATGGTCATCCCAGTTTCCTGACCTGAACCCTATAGAAAATGAGTCGGGTGAACTGAAGACGAGAATCACCAACATGGATCTGGGAATCTGAAGGATCTGGAGAGATTCTGTATAAAGGAATGGTCTCTGATATCTTCTCAGGTATTCTCCAAACTCATCAGGCATTATAGAAGAAGACTCAGAGCTGTTATCTTGGGAAAAGGACATTGCAATAATTGGGTGCCAATAATTGTGGCCAACGTGAACTAGAGAAAAACATTTATTTCATAGTGAGCTTTTCCCCCATTTCCACGTTTTACTTAAATGAAAGGTTCAAATTTTGTGAATTTTTTGAAAGATCAAAAGGATAAACAATGCAGATTTATTTTCACAGCCGCCTTTGCTCATATTTACTAAGGGTGCCAATATTTGTGGAGGGCACTGTAAATAGTAAACTATAAGTATAATGTTATGTTCACTTAAAGAAAACTTAGTATAGTTGCAGTATAAAACTACTAAACTAGCAGTTTACTGACAGTATACTTCAAAGTGTACTTTCATGAACAAAAAAATGTGCTAGAAGTATTAACTAATCTGTCAGTATAACAAGTTCACTTGTTGTATAGTTGCAGTAAATTAGTAGTTGTAAACTAGCTGTGTTCTCAAAGTTTACTGTTACACTTACTTAAAAGTATATGATTTTACCCTAAAAAGCGGGACAATTTAGTTCCAAGTAGTATTGAAATAACACACTTACAGGTATACTATTGCACTGATATCAGTATGCTTACAGTACCACATAAATAAACTTGAACTTTTCTTTTTTGTAAGGGTAATCTCTGGTGTTTCATATGTACCAGAGCTGGATGTTCTTTCTTACTGTAAACTTCTTTCATTATTATGTTTTTTTATCACAAGTAAGCTATATCAAATTTAACCCGATTACCACTGTAAATTGTAGTTTGCCATAAGCCAACTTGAGTGCCTTGCATGCAGAAAGTTGAATTTAAGACTGCACTCTAATGCTATATTCAATAATTTGAACAAATTTCTTTGAAGTATGTGATCGCTAATACTGTGTCTGTCCTCCTGTGCACAAAATAGATGTTTTATTGATTTGACTTAATTTCACTTCTTTTAGCCTTATTGTTAATTGCAATTACTTTGTTCAGCATGGATGACAAATTTAGAATGAGTCTGGATTCATCACTTCAAAGCTTTAATGTGAAAAATGTCATTACAATGTATTTAAACTAAATGTTAAATATACAAAAGCAATGAATTAAAAGACACGTCACTTGTATGTCATGATGTTGCAGAGATAATACCCTCCATGGATGCTTGAATTGTTTAAATATACATATATATGTATATATATATAAATATATGACTTCTCACTCACAGATCAATGAGGTATAATTGGTCCAGGTCAAATTGGTTTTGGACTGGTTAGTTTTCTCTGTTAGTAACTGCTTTATTTCACATGTGAGCTTTGCAATCTTGCTTACTAACAGGGTTTCAGTAGATTTGAGCATGACATTCTCAATTAGTAATTTATCTTTCACTTTCACAAGGTCTGTATTATTGTTTATTAACTGGTTTCTCTCTTTCACAAGGTCTGTATTATTGTTTATTAACTGGTTTCTCTCTTTCACAAGGTCTATATTATTGTTTAGTAACCGTTGTCTCTTTGTCATGAGTTCTGTATTCATAGTTAGCAATTGGTCTCTCTTATTTGTAAAGATCTTGCTGTCAGTTTGATGTTGGTGAGTCTCTGTATTGAGCTGGACGCGCAGCACTATGATCACAATCAGCAGAAGAACACACAGCAGCACCAAACACACCACAGCTGCTCTGTACATTCTCTTCCACACAGAATCACGTCCTAAAAACAACAGATATGAAAGAAATGTTTCTAAATCTTAGTTTACAATTCTGAAAATGTTCTCTGTGTGTGTTAGTGTTCATTATCATAATGAGGTGAGTCTGTATACCTGTGCACTGAAGTCTATTTGCATCTGAGTCCTCCATGCCTCTTCTGAGATCATCATTCATAATGTCTGCATTGGAATAGATCGCCTCTTCATCTGCTCTGTCCATCTCTTGTGCTTGAGTGATGCTCATATTGATGTAAGTACTCTATCTCAGAGGAATACAAGTGCTAACTGTTGTTTGTTTCCCTGTGGTTGTCTTCAAGTGGGCTACTCTACTCAGTGCTCTTCTACTTTTTAAAGTGCTATAAAAAGAAGAAGTTGAGGTCCAAGTGTCAACTTTAAACACGCAACATCAAGTCTACAAATGCTGTATTTTCACACATTTTTTTTATTGTAGTAGTCGATTTAATTGCGCCAAATATGTCAAATCTTGTAAGTAAAAAAGCACTACAATACTTTTCTTGCACCTTAAATAAACACAATAATTTCATAAACATTTTAGTCAAGATGAAAATAGTAATAATAATAATAAAATAAATAATCCAAGAGATTTTCTGAATAAATCTCATTGTATTTTCTTACTCCATTATACCGCACTGGTGGGACTAGGAAAAAAAACAATGAACTTGACCTGTCCCCCCCCAATATTAGTATTTAAACTGTGACACTACTTATTTTTTAAGAAATAATAATAAAATACAATGCCAAACTACTTGTCAATGTTTTCCCCCCAGAAAGTTTAGTTTTTAAAGCAGATTTTTGACTTTAAGACCAAAATATTATTAAACAAGAATTATTTTCAAAATGTTTCAAGGTAAATAAAATAATCCTTGTAAAAAGTATTTTTTGAATTAATATCATTACATTTTCTTCGGTTTATTCCATTTTACCCAACTAGTGGAAAGAAAAAATACATTTAATTATCTTGAGCTGTCAGAAAGCTTAGATTTTTAGAGAGATTTTTTACTTTAAGCCCCACAACAAACTAAACATGTTCTTTTTTAGTGTAGTCAGGTTACTATGTTGACCATAGAGTGAAATGGTCTCTGTCTCACACTTCTTATGAAATGACAATTCTGTACCTTAACATATACTTACATACCTGTCTTTCACATGTCTTTCAATAAGATCACTCAATGACATGTGAAGCTACTATGAACTTTTTCTAAGGGGACAACCCTGAGAAGCAGGAGACTCAAGCAAAAGACCTGACATTAAACTCCTATTGCTATATAAAAGTAAATTAAGACACAAAAGAGATCTGAGTA